>CAJNJA010008585.1:0-15358 GCA_905231915.1 Symbiodinium necroappetens
TAAACCCTAAAACCCTCAACCCTGACCTCTGAGGCTCCAAGCCAAACACTTCTAAACTTTCTGCAGCCCTTGACCTGTCAACCCGACGCGCTAAAAGCCCTATAATATATACCTTACCTGGACCCTAAAGAGCCTACCTTTTTAGGGTTCCTTATTATAAGTTCCTTATATAATAAGTTCCTTATATAAGTCCTCAAAAAGGTAGGTTATTTGGGGTTAAGGTATATCTCCAAGTCTCAAACCCCAGACTCTGGAATCAAACCCCAAACCAAAAACTCTCCAAGCCTAAACCCAAACCACTCAACGATAAAGTCCATGGCCCTAAACCCCTAAAAACCTCCTAAACCCTAACCCTAAGGCTCTAAGGACTCATATTTCAAGGCTTTTGGGGCCCAAAGACCAGACTACATAAGGCTTTCGGGCTATTTGGAGCCTGAGGGTAAATTTTAGAGGCTACGCCTTGGTGCGCCAGCGTCGTGTCTTGGTTTGCAGCGGCCATAGGGCGCATAGGCAAAAAAGCAGAACGCATGCACCACCATGCGCACATCGCACGTGCGGGAATCGTTTGTGCGGTGGGGGGAGGTTTCGGGTTTCGGGCTTTCGTGGGGAAGGTTTCGGACTTTCGTGCCACGTGCGTGCGCGCATCGTGGCTGCCCGCATCGTGGCTGCGCGCATCGCAGCTACATACGCTCATCGTGGCTGTACACGCATCGTGCATGCGCGCATCGAGGATGCATGGGAGCGTTTCGGGCGTTTACGCTTTCGTGGGGAGGGTTTCGGGCTTTTCGTGGGGAGGGTTTCGGGCTTTCGTGCATCGTGAGCGCATGCATAGTGGCGGCGTGCATCGTGGGGCCCGATTCCAGCTTAAGCATCAGCCCCGCGCCCTTAAACAAGTTGACTCAAAACTGCGGGCCAGGGTTTGGGTTCCAACTACGCTGGCTAACCCTAAAAAACCCAAAGCCCTAAACCCTACACCCTAAACCCTAAACTCAAAACCCAAAAACCCCTAAACCCTAAACCCAAAAAACCTAAACCCTAAACCCTACACCCAAAACTCTGAACCCTAAAATGTCAGCGAGCAGCTCTGCTCTTAGATGTAGCTGCCGCGCTGCCCGGATGCCCGAACCAACAGCCTGACTTCCCAGAGAGCCCAATACCCCTTTAAGTACTTTGAGTTTAGGGTTTTGGGTTTTGGGTTTAGCGTTGGAAAAATGGTTAACCTTTTCAATTATGGTAGGATTATATAAGCCCCAATCGGTTAAAGGTTACCTACTCAGCTACTAACTAAGAGCAGGAATATATCTTGAATTATACGGGGCTCTACCATACCCCTGAATTGAGGAATACACTTTACATGATCAGAGCTTCATATTGTGGGGTTTAAGCTAAAACCGCAAACCCTAAACCCTAAACACTATAGTTCCTGTTTCAGGAGTGTGGGGCTCTCTGGCTTTGGAGAGCTGGGATTTTAGGGCTTCGGGTTTGGGCTTTCGGAAATTCGGGTTTCGGAATTCGGGATTCGGATTCAGGGATAAAGGTTTAGGGTGTACCTGTAACCCGAAGAACATCCCTTTTCAGGGTTCCTTACATGATTTCTCTATACAAGCCCAGAAAAAGGTAGGTAATGTGGGGTTTAGGGTTTAGGGCTTAGGGATTAGGGTTGCAGGCTTAGGCTTTAGGATTTGGGATTTTGGGTTTCGGGCTTAGGGTTTAGGGTTTAGGGTTAAGGTTGAATGGTTGAACTGGGACTTAAGACTTGGAGTTCGTGAGTTCGTGGCATGACACGCTTCTTGGGTTTGGCAGTTCGCGTCGAAAGGAGTTCTGTGACTCAGCACAACTTGCCGGGAACCCAAGTTTCAGCTACTGTAGGGCCGGTCCTTAATAATTAGAATAAAGCTCTAGGGTATAATGATAAGGAGCCCCCAAAAAAGTATAGGTCATTATCGAGACCCCTATATAGTTCGTCGAAACCCCAAAATCCTACCCTCGAAACCCTCCCTTTGCTTCCTTCATGCTGGAAACAGAGGGCAAGGGCCTGGAGTCTCTCAGTGTGGGTAGTTCTCCAAGTTGGGGTCCCTTTTAGGTCCCCAAAGCTAGTAGGGCACCCTTGTAAAAAGGACCTAAAAGGGACCCCTATGAAAAGGATCCTAAAAGGGACCCTGATTTAGAGGACTACCCATGTATGTTCGGAACCTTGGGTCCCGATGTCATCAAATACTTGATAGTTAAGGAGTCATAGTTTGGGGTGGGGGTTTCAAGATTCAGGGCGAAGGTTGTAGGGTTTCGGGTTTAGGGTTTCGGGTTTAGGGTCTCGGGTTTAGGGTTTCGGGTTTGGGGTGTATTCCCTGACCCAAAGCTTTCATAACTCATAACCGCAACCTTCCCACCCCAAGCCCTAAACCCGAACCTGTGCACCGCCACTCAGGATAACTTTAACCCAGTCAGAAGCAGAAAAAGACAAGAATCCTCCTGTGGGGGAGGGGGCTTGTCGTTTCCTTCAGCACTACCTATAGGTTCCATTGTAGTTCCTTTTTGGGGCTACCCTATGGAACCTTAATACATAAAATGGTTAAACCAAAAAAAGGAACTACAATGGAGACTATAGGCATGCCTTTAAAACCCTACACACCCTGAAAGCCAAAGACCCTTTGACCAAAGAAGCTCGAAAAACAGAAAGTTCGTTTTGTTAAGCTCAGCGGCCTCCTTAAATTCAACTAAGGCTGTTCGGGTTTACTATAAATATATACTACGGACCTCTCTGGAATAGTGCCCTTATATTGAATTTTGAACCCTAAACCCTAAACCCTAAAAAAACCCTAAAAACCCTGACAACCCTAAAACCCCTGAAAACCCTAAACCCTATCTATCTTGAGCCAGGGATCCTTATCTTCGGCTGCAGGCGGGGGCCACGTCGACAGGTTCGGCCTCGCTTCCCGGGGAGGATTCTGGGCTAGGTTTAGGGTTTGGGGGGTTCCGGGTTTGGAGCTTAGGGTTTAGGGTTTAGGGGTTTAGGGGTATTTAGGGTTTAGGGTTTAGGGTTTAGGGCTTAGGGCTTTGGGCTTAGGGTTTAGGGTTTGAGGGGGCTTAGGGTTTGGAGTTTAGGGTTTAGGGCTTAGGGGGTTTGGGGTTTAGGGTTTGGGGTTTGGGGTTCAGGGTTGAGGGCTTATTAGGGGGTTGAGGGTTTAGGGACTAGGGTTGCATCGGACTCAACCAAGCGGTGCCTTGTAGTTGTCATCACTGTTCTGTTTCGTGTAAATATGAGCAGTATTTCTTTCTGCGCGACGTTGGCGTCCGTACTATGTACTTCTGTCGGGCCTTTAGATTGTTGTTGTGCCCTAAACCCTAAACCCTAAACCATCACGCGTGTTTGCTCTTGTAAATCGGAGTGCTAGGGCTTTGGCTGGTAGGGTATGGGGTTTAGGCTTAAGGGTTCAGGTGTTTATGGTTTATATTTAGAACCCTATAAGGTACGTAATCCCAAAAAAGGAACTACTTAGGGGCCTATGGGTAGGGTTTTAAGGGCTCAGGTTGCTGTAATTTGTTGGCTTTGGCTGTGGGACTCTGGGTGTGCAGCTGTTTGTCCAGGATTTACCAAAACCCTCCAAGTACCCTCAAATAGGGGTAATATGGTCCCAAGTTAAGAGTATTTAGGGTCTAATAGAGGGTAGATGGAGGGTCTAGGTACCTGGCAGTTCACGGGGAGTGATTCATACCAGGGGAAACATAACTGTGGCAAGCTACAGTTTGCAATGAGAGCGTGCAATCCTACCTACAACTACCCATGAACACTTGACTGTAGGGTTTGGGGATGGGAATTGGGGGAGCTCGTTCTTTGCCCCTTCCCTTGACTGGCATCTAGCTGCTTCGCCGAATTTGCAACACAGGTGCGTTAACAACGCGTTTCCGAGATGCTCCTCCTAGCAAATCTCAGTTGCCAGATTACAACAGCATCTACCCCTAATAATGTAGCAATATTCGTTTTAGCTCGAACTCGAACTCTCGTATTCGAAGAAGCCTTTTGTGACATGGTATGATGAAAAAGCACGGAGACAATGTAAAACTGATGCCGGTAGACCATCCCAGAAAAAAACGCATTCAAAAGCCGCTGCGCATGTTCAACGCCTGATTTTGCATTCGTTTGGCATATGGGGACCATATTATCGTGTTGCTGGGTGCGAACTGCAATAGCCACTACCAAAGTATGGGACCGAACAAACTTGGAACAGGGTGTTGGTGTACAGTATAACAAAGGTACTTTGGGACGACAAAGGAATACGACCACTAATCATTAGTAACTAATACGGCCCCTTTACGTCGGCAGTGGGGCCTCGCTTGACCAATGAAGCCAAAATAACTGATTGGAGAAGCTGCGCACATGTCTCCCGACGAGCACGTGCTGAAGCCGTGAAGTATCAGCCCGAACACTGTCACGATACTACATTCCGGCGAAAAACACTGCGTCTTGCGGTCCCTAAGCCAGTTGGCCTACAGGAAACCAATACTTGAGGCAGCTTCACCATTCTGTCATTGTCTCAATGGGCGACCTCACAACGCAGAATGGTTTTCGATTGCCTCGTTTGCTCATGCTCTAGGAGGGTGCTGTAAGAAGGCTCCGACAACGGCTTTCTCCGGCCTTTTTGAAGACAACCACCAAGAAAAGGGCTGGGGAACTCTTTAACTTTATCGAAAATGCAGGTAGCATCCGTGGCAGCAGCAGCTATGACCGCTGGAGGCAAAAAAATACTATTGCAGTAATAAGCACTACTGTCAAGTTCATAGTTGCTGCCTTCTGCTGAATGGACCCTGAACCCTCAACCCTAATAATCCTTCGTGTTCCGACATCCAAGGGCCCGGCAGAGTGGCGAGGGCTGCAAAGGACTTGTCCGCTGCCTGGAAGGACGGTCGAAGGTATAGGTGTGACCGCTTACCCTGCTTGTAAGTAAAGCACCCCCCCCTCACAATAACACACATCATCAACGCCACATAAACGTGTCTTGTGTGGCGGGGTGGGTTCAGGATCAAGCGCAAGGGAGAGAGAGAGAGAGAGAGAGAGAGAGAGAGTGCAGTGGCAAGAGCGTGTGCGTGAGCAAGAGCAACAGCAAGAGCAAGCGAAGGAGCAACAGCACGAGCAACAGCACGAGCAAGAGCAAGGGCAGGAGCAAAAGCAACAGCAAGAGCCGCAGCAAGGGCAGGAGCAAGGGCAGGAGCAAGGGCAGGAGCAAGATCAAGAGCATGAGTAAGAGCCAGAAGAGCAAGAGCAAGAGCCGCAGCAGGAGCAGAAGCAACAGCACGAGAACAACAGAAGCGATAGAAAGAACCGAACTGTGAAACATGCTTTAAGGGTTCCACCGGGGCCCCCCCTAAATTATCAAGCTTAGAGGTTCAGAGTTAAGGGTTCAGAGCTTAAGGTTCAGAGCTTGAGGGGTGAACTTAGGCAGCCTCCATAACCCCCCAAACCCGAAACCCTCAACCCTAAACCCTATACCCTAAACCCTAAACCCTAAACCCAAAATCCTAAACCCTCAGCCCCCGTTCGGGTTTGAAGGGCGGCCTTAATGATGAGGAGCAACAGGCAACTGTGGAAAGTGGGAGCATGAATCGGTTTTGGGTTTGGGGCTTGGCGTTTGGAACCGTAAATCCTAAACCCTAAACCCCTAAACCCCTAAACCCTGAACCCTAAACCCCTAAACCCGAAACCCCTAAACCCCAAACATGCCCGTCAGCATTCTCACGAGAACCCTGGAACACACAACAGTCTAGATATCCTGACATGCCACCGTCCTTTCTGCGTACCGGCACCGATCAGGACACGTCCATACCACAGTTAAGGCCGGAGAGTCGCCAAAAGGATCGGTCAGGAAGGACCGAATAGAGGGCCCTAGCCATAGGCCTCTAAGTAGTTCCTTTTCGGGATTGCCTTATAGGATTCCACATATAAGCCACAAAAAAGATTTACTTAGGGGCCTATGGGTAATCGTTCTGACAAGTACAGCCGGGCTAGATCCGTAAATCTCACAAAGCCTTCCATGCCAGAACCTAGAGGCTAAACCCCGAACCCTGCGATCCTAAAAACCATCAGTCCTAAACCCCTCCATGCTAAAACCTAGAGCCTAAACCGTGGACACCCTGAGATGCAGCCTCCGGCCCTGTGTTGGGCTCGGCTTTCGGCGGCATCAACAAAGCAGCAGCGAAAGAAGTCAGTAAGAGGATTGAGGAGGGGGTTTAGGGATTAATGCCAACGGTCTTAATGGCCTCGTACACTGGAAAACAGTCAGAAGTCCATAGAAGAAGCCGTACCTTCAGAAAGCTTGAAAAAGGCTTGGGGACTTTCGGGAAGCAGCGAATTGAGCTGGACTTGGAGACTAATCCACGACCTTCGCTGGACTAGCGGCTAAGGGAACTACTGACTGCTGATGCAGCAGCCGCTGCTACTCCTGCTGCTGGTTGCTGCTGCTGGGGACACTCTGCTGCTTGTTCATGCTGCGGCGATGCAAAGTTGTACGGTACACCAGGAAAAACACTAGCCACCGGCGATGACCAGAAATGACAATGGCAAGCAGGCTAGGTGAGAGAACACCACACATAAGCATCAGGCTCCCAAAACCTTAAACCCTAAACCCTAACGGTATAGGAAACTACAGGTGGGGAGTTTAGGGTATGTAGACCTTCTATAAGGCTCCTATGACGGTGACTATCCACCTGAAAATGTCCTAGATAACGCCATGTGGTGCGAAGTTCATGGCTACGCACCCTCCGGATTGGACCGAAAAAAAGGCCCTTGAGCAGCTGAAGATGCACGAAGGGATTCTGGCAAAGAGCTTCGTGCATCGGTGCGCCAACAAATAACCATAAACCCACAACCCTAAAACCTAAACCCTAAACCACTAAACCGTAAAACCCACAAGCCCAGGATAAATGGAACTTGGTTGAACAAACATGTATGGCCATGTAGATTCCTTTATCATTCCTTTGCGTTCATGGTTTGACGGACAGAATAGAAGCACAGAAACGACATTTCCAGAAACAGACGTGTTTCCGCGGCGCACAGACGAAGATTCCAAAATCAAGACCTGGATCCGGTAAATTTCTATTCGAAGGCTTAAGGTTTAGGGTTTAGGGTTTAGGATTTAGGGCTTAGGGTTTAGGGCAAAACAAGTCTGAAGTAGTCAAAAAAGCCCGGACCTGAACCCAAAACAATGTCTATGAAACCCCAGTCCCTACAAATCCTAAACCCTACAAGCCCTAAACATGCTCTATTAATCCCTAGACACCCTGAACCCTAAAGCCCCAACCCCGAAGTTGCTATAAACCCTAAACCCTAAACCCTCAAACCTCAGCCCTAAACCCTAAACTAAAGCCTAAACCCCCTATACCCTATACCCTAAACCCTAAACCCTAAACCCTAAACCCTACACCTCTAAAGCAAGAGCCTCAGACTCAGACCGGGAGTGTCCCCATGGCCCTCACCCCGACGCCGAAAACCCAAAAGGAAGCCCAGGCCTTCGAATTCCTGGGGTTTTGGGTGTAGGGCTTAGGGTTTAGGGTTTAGGGCTTGATGGTTTAGGGTTTAAGGTTTAGGGTTTAAGGCTTCAGGTTTTGGGCTTAAGGTTTAGAGTTTAGGGTTTAAGGCTTCAGGTTTTGGGTGGTAGGGTTTAGGGTTTAAGGTTTTCAGGGTTTAAGGTTTTTAGCGTTTAGGGTTTAGGGTTTAAGGTTTTGGGTGTAGGGTTTAAGGTTTTGGGCGTAGGGTTTAGGGTTTAAGGTTTTGGGAGGGCTTAGGGTTTCGGTTTAGGGCTTAAGGTTTCGGGCTTAAGGTTTAGTTAGGGTCTTAGGGTTTAGGGCTTAGGGCTCTGAGCCTCTCGGAACAAAACGACATCCCATGGCCCAAACGTCGCCCCGGCCCCGTGCTACAGCGAACTCCTCATGGTTTTAATGTTTAAACGTTCATCTACTCCTAACACTCCAGGGTGCCCTTGGTCTCCGAGTCCATAGGACTAAGTTGCCGAATGCTGCCAATAGAGGATGGGCAAATCGTTGGGCTAGGCTTGGGGTTCGGGGTTTAGGGTTTAGGGTTTGGGGCTTCGGATTAGAGGTTAGGGTTTGGGGTTTGGGGCTAACTAGCCCTAACCCCCACACCTAAAACCCTCAAGCCATAAAATCTGGATCATTCAGAACTCACCAGCACCGGCAGGTGGGTGGACCTTCGCTCGCTCTATCATCTGCCTCGCTTTGGCGGTATAGGGTTTAGGGTTTAGGGTGTAGGGGTCCATGTTGCTTTGTGGAGTTTAGGGCTTTGTGGGCTGAGGGCTGACGGTGTTTAGGCTGCATAGCCCCAACTCCAAACCTCAGCATATCTCGGATGAGGCCTCAACCCTGTGAACCGCCAGTAATGGATAGCAAAGCTCAGACTTGTCGAACGAGAATAGGGCGACGTGGCGTAAGACTGATTTAAAAAAACACAACACAAAAAGAAAACACAAATGTTGCTAGAGGCTTCTTGTGTCATCTTCTCAGGATCTGTTACAAGGAACCTAGGACCTAGAAGCGGCGTTTTGGTGATCAAGGCTCTTGAGTTGACCGTGCCGCCGTGGCAGATGTGGCGCACGGCCGGAATCCTACCGATGGTCTCCATTGTAGTTCGTTTTGGGGTCTTGGGGTTCCTAAACCCCCTAACCCTAAACCCTATCGACCCTAACCCTAAGCCCTAAACCCTAAACCCCAAGCCCTAAACCCTAAACTCCAAGCCCTAGACCCTAAACTCCAAGCCCCTAAACCCTAAGCCCCCTAAACTCCTGCACCATAAACGTGGCCAAAAGAATCACGAAGCCTTCGGCCCCTACGCTCTTTGGGCTGACGTCCGTGATGAAGGTTCCGGTTTAGGGTTTAAGGTTTAGGGTTCCGCTTTAGGGTTTTAGGGTTTAGGGTTTAGGGTTCAGGGTTCAGGGTTTAGGGTTTAGGGTTTAGTCTGTGGGTTTCGCGCTTGGGAGGCTTAGGGCTTCGCGACAACAATGCTCAGTCCGACGCTGCCACCGCCAAATCCCACGCCCCGAGCCCTAAACGCTGCGAAACCCAAAATCTGAACCCTGAACCCCAAACTCCCGAACCCATATTAAAGCAAACTACAGGTGGGGAGTTTAGGGTATATAGGGCTTCTATAGGGCTTCTATAAGGTATATAGACCTTCTATAAGGCTTCTACAACGGTAACTACCCACCTGAAAATGTCCTAGACCATAAGCCGAAAGCCTTTCAACCCCTAACCCTGGATGAAGCTCAAAGCCAAAAACGCAAAAGCCAAGCTTCAATTCACGCGGTTAAGCCATTTCATAGAAGGGTCTTCAAAACAGATCTGGGTGTGTTTATTATGCTATACAGTCATCCGAGCGCGGCGAAGTCCTTGTAAAGATTCTCTCCCCTTAAACCCTAAACCCTAAACCCCTAAACCCCTAAACCCTAAACCCTGAACCCTAAATGCAAAGTGGAAGCCTTCCATAGGCTGTGACGGAGGCAGCTATGGCTTGACAGGGCAAGGCCCCTCGAGACATGCCTGGCCATCAGGACGCAGGGTTTTGGGGGCTTTAGGGTTTAGGGTTTTTTTGTTGGGCTTATATAGTTTAGGATGTGGGTAGTTCTCCAAATTATGGTCTCTTTTTAGGTCCCCAAAATAGAGGGCACCCTGATAAAAAGGATCCTAAAAGCGACCCTGATTTAGAGAACTAGCCATTTAAAGTTTCGGGTTTTGTTTGGGCCTCGTGCGTTTAGGGTTCAGAATCTGCGGCTTCGGGCTCGGACGTTGGGGCTTAGGGTTCAGAACGTCTGGTAGAGCTTTGGGTTCAGAACTACGCGTTTAGGGTTCTAACTTTGGGGCTTAGGGTTCCAGAATCAGACTGTTTCAGAAAGAGAATATGGACAAGAAGACCAACTGATTGGAGCTGGAGCATTGGTAGGGCTTATGGTTGAGGGTTTGACGCTGCCAAAGGTATCGGTGGCCTGTGAAGCCATAGACAGAATTCGCCGAAATCCTGCGGCCACGAGAGGGGATTCAGGGGGTTACGGCGTAGCTGTGGGTGTTGGGATCCGCTCCTGACTCGGCCTAGTCCCACGCACATGCACCCCTGCAAGAGCCGCTCGAAATAGCCGCGAGTGCGGTGCCTTTAGAGTTTAGAGTTTAGTGTTTAGGGTTTAGGGTTTAGGGCTCCTTTCACATGACTCAGACCAGAACAGGCCAAGCTCTGCTTCCAAGGACATCAAGCAATCGTCGTGATCTCTACTCTCCGCTATCTTGCGGAGGACAGTTGGACCAAGAAACAATGCACGAGCTCTGCTTTCTTGACGCCACAACCGAGAGGACTGCAAACGTTTACCCGGCTAGCCAAACAGTTGAACTCCAGCAAGAGAGCACCACACTGAACTCAAGTGAACACAAGCTACGTTGTCATCAACTTCGGGCTTCGCCCCAAACCCTCGCGGTCTTCAGCGCCAACTGACGGCCGTCGAGGACTGCCCGGAGCTGCGGATCACCTGCAATGGCTCTGGCCCAAAGGGCACACACGTTTCGGGTTTAGGGTTTAGGGATTAGGGTTTAGGGATTAGGGTTTAGGGCTTAGGCCCTGAACCCTAAAACCGTAATGAAGCTCTAATGCAGGAACTGATTGAGAACCCCCTGTTTATAGGGCTTGTAAGATGCGTCCTCTTATTCTGAGGACTCTTGAGCCGGGGTGTTTTGTAGGTAGGTTCCTGCATCAGCTCCCTTGCAATGAGAACTGATTGTGCTAGGCTACGGCCCAGGAGCCCTAACCTCCTAAACCCCTAAAGCTCCGAGGCCCTAAACCCTAAAACCTGAGCCTCCAAACCCCAAAACCCCAAGCCCCATGCCCCACAGAGCAGGGCCGACATTTTGGGTTCGGGCTGTTTAGGCTTTAGGGTTTAGGCTTTTGGGGCTTGGGCTGTTTAGGCTTTAGGGTTTAGGCTTTAGGGTTTGGGCTTTTGGGGTTTGGGCTGTTTAGGCTTTAGGGTTTAAGCTTTAGGGGTTCGGCGTGCAATTAAGCTTTCGGACTTCGGGTCGAGGGCTTTGAGTGGTAGGCATAGAGCCGAAACGTAAAGCCCTCCGAGTTCCTTTTATACCCTAGACACCCTCGACTCTGTGCCCTTTTCGAGGCCTGCTGTAGGGGCCTTAAATCAAAACTTAGAATGGGGTTTTGGGTATATTCTACTAGAAGTATAAGAAGGACCACACCCAAAAAAGTAAATACAAATAATAAAACGAGTAATGCTAATACTGATAATCATACTAGTCATAATAATAACAATAATAATCATCATCATAATCAATAATAGTAATCATCATCATGATAATACTAATAATAGTAATAAATATAAATATATATATATAGACATATATATATATAGAGGTAATTATTAAGCCCCCCATTACATCACTTCAGGGTCACCTGTAGCCCGCAAACCTACTTCTTGAAGGGGATCATTCGGGAAGCAAGACCAAGAAGGCGTCCTCAAACATATCTAGGCCTTAAACCCCAAACCTCACTCCCTACACCCTAAACCCTAGACCCCACTGTTGATAGTATTAATCCTGCATGACCTTAAGGACCCTAAACTATGATAATTATGGTATACTCCTTATTATTATGGGTAATGCAGGATTTATATCATCAACCCTACCACCCCAAACGCTTCACCCTACGCCCTGCCATGACAGCCATGGCCCCCACCACCATTCGCAACCACACTCTTGAGCTCTTTCTTCGCCTGACCACCGGGGCTTAGGGTTTAGGGTTTAGGGCCGGGGATTGGGGCTCTTGCTTTCAACCGGTTTTCCTTTCGGCTGGAACTTGCAACAACTTCATTCGGTTATAAGGTTAAACCCTAGACCCTAAACCCTAAACCCTGGACAGACCCTAAACCCTAAACCCTGGACAGATCCTAAACCCTAAACCCTGGACAGATCCTAAACCCTAAACCCTGGACAAATCCTAAACCCTAAACCCTGGACAGATTCTAAACCCTAAACCCTGGAAAGCTTAGGACGAAGAGCTTCGTGTTCCTGAGCCTTCGGACCTCCCAGGTTCAGAGGGTTTCTGAAATCTTACACACTCAACGCTCTGCCAGATGGCGATGATAATCACTGAGTAATCTTGTAGTAACTTTAGAATGAAACACTAACTTAGTAGTAATATGATAGTAATACTCTTACAATTGTAGTACTAAGATGGTGATCCTATAGTAATATTGTAGCAATAATCCTAAAGCAAAAGACCTCACTGGAGGTCTCAAGCTCGGAGCTTGAACGCAACGGTCCACCTTCCACAGGAACGAAGCTTCTTCTACTACCAGAGAAAGGCTCGCTGGGTTTCCTTTCGCCGAGAGGCTTTTGCAATCAAGGATGTTTGGGGGTTTTGGGATGTAGGGGATGAGTTTCGGGTTTTGATGTATGGTCCCGGTAGGAGGGAGCAGGGATTCTTGTCACGGTTGTTCTCCTGAGCTATCTCATCTCGAGCTAGCACTTCCAGGGTTTTAGCTGCTGCCAATACTGTTGATGATATAAATCCTTAGCATTACCTTAAGGACCCCAAAACTATGGGAATTATGGTATATTTCTTATTATGGGTAATGCAGGATGTATATCATCAGCCGTACCTTGGGGGTGTAGTCTCTTCGTGCTTGGCATCTTCACGGGCTGCCTTTGTACAGTAGATGACGTTCCTATGGCCTTGTTTGTCAGTGTAGGTTTCCCCCATCCAAACTAAACCCTATTGAGCCTTGGTGTAGAAGTGTTGAGCAGAACCAGCATATGATCGTAAAGGTCTGTGTCTTGTAGTGGCCAGCAAGGGTACTGTCAGCACACTAGCAGGGTTATCATGTTTGTTGTAGGTGTTGAAACCATGCAAGACGTCGCAGTCGTCTGTCATGCGATTCTTTCATTCGTATTAGTTTTCTTCGCTGTAGCAGTAGCAGTAGCAGCAGTCGTGGTAAGCTTCGTCGTAGCAGTTGTAGTCGCTGTCGTAGTCGTCGTGATGGTAGCAGTAGAAGCAGCAGCAGCAGCAGCAGTAGCAGTCGTTGTCGTCATAGTCGCAGTCGTTGTCGTAGTTGTAGTAATGGTAATAGTCATCGTCGTCGTAGCAGTTGCAGTTGCGGTGGTGTTTGTAGGGGTAGTGGTAGTGGCAGTAACAGTTGCAGTGGCAGTAGCAAATTGGCAACAGGAGTGGTCGTGGCGGTCACATGGACAGAAGTGACAAAACCGATACCATCTTGAGACCGTTTGGAACCCTAACTAATTAAAGCCTTTTCGATAGAACCCCCGGCAAAAAAAAAAGCACGATACCAGGATTGCTTCCGCGCCCTTTACAAAAACCTCCAGAGAGGCTCCTCCTCTGATGCCGGCCTGGAGGCAAACTGCGAAGGTTGGGATTTAAACCATGGGGTTTAGGCTTCAGGGTCCCTTATCCTTTGTGCTTCCGCTTCCGATACTTAGTGACCTTTCGTAATACGGAACCCGCAGCAATTACCAGATATTATTCCTTAGGGAACCTAGCTTTAGCTCTATGACAATGTACCCCAAAGCCGTTATTCTACGTATAAAGGCCCATCAATTCTCTGCTCGCGCATTTTGAATGACGCCCTCTTACAGAGGAGCAACACTTCCTAGCAGAAGACCACAGATTTATGATTTAAGTTCCGTCGACAGACTCCTCCAACATGTTCTCATCTATTATGCGCATCCTCCAGCCCCGGTCAAGTTGATATGTTCCTAGGTAGTATTAGGGAGACCCCTTAAAGGGGACCCTTCTTCACCCTACTTACGGCTCTCTTAAAAGGGACCTTATCGAGAGGGTCTATATCCCCAACGATCCCCCCAATCCTAACTCCCGTATCGGTAGTGCAGGCGAGCTGCTCATCGCCGGAGTCGGCGTGGCAGGCAGGGTAGCATATCAAGGCTTCGCAAGTCTAAGCCACAAGTTTCCGTCCAACTCACGAACGTGATCCTTGAACGCCGTTGTCCTTAAATCCTAAACCTCAAGCCTTAAAAACCTTCGATGTGACATGCTTTGCATAAAGGGTTCTGCTCTCGGTGTTATCAGGCTTTAAATCAAGGGAAAGCCTCTTAAATGACCCAGGGCCCGTAATTTTTGGGGGGTCCAAGGGATTTGAGGGCCAGGCTAGGCAAGAGGCAAAAGAAAAGAAGTCATCCCGAAGCAGGGTATCTGGGGTATCTAGGGTATTCAGGATTTAGGGTTTTAGGGTTTATGGAGACTGCGCCCTTGATGAAGGCGAGGAAGAGCCCTTGTTAAGCGCCGACAGGATACCTGCGCCGCCCGGACCTGGATGCTGCGAAGTTCCTCCACCTTGAGCTCTCGGATGGCTGGGAGCTTGGGGGGTCTTAAAGTGCCCGCCGCCGGAACGTTAAAGTCTGTAGCTCTCGGACTTTGGAAGCTGCGATAGACTCCGATTCTGGGTGAGAGTTGGACCCAGACGAGCTGGCGCGACAACAACAATTCACAAGCAGGAGCAGGAGGAGGAGTAGTAGTGCTAGGTACTAGGAACAGCAAAAGAAAAGAATAGCAATGGTAAATGTAAAGCAGGATGCCCTCTTGTTCCATGTATCTCTACTTCCTCCCTGTCCAAATGCTCTATAACCGGTTTGAGATACGAACTCCCTCCTTCATCGATCCGAATCATGTTTGTTGGATTTCCCATTTTTGTATCCCTTCCAGTATGCCCACGATTATGTCTGGTGAATCTTTGCTTGTAATAGGTATGACAGTAGCATATTTACCCCTAAGCTCTAAAAGCCCAAAATCCTAAACCCTAAAATGACAGTAGCATATTTACCAGAAGTATCTATCAACACTGGACTTATTCCAAACTTCTGGTTCTCTAAATCGAAGAACAACTCCAACTGGAATTCAAAAACCGCGTGAGGTGCTGTGACACTGTTATTTTTTCCTTTTTTCTCCTCAACATTTCCCGAAAACTCCTCCACATCCTCTTTCGTAATTCTGTTGCTTTTTCTCGGGCGTCTTGAAGAGTAGCCGGCCTGCTCCCACACCCCGAGCGGTCGTAATAAATAGGATTGACGTTTTTTGGTTTAACCGCAGCCCTATAAAGAATCAGAGTCTTTTTGATTTTTAGTGGGCGCTTACTTTACAATCGAAGCAATAAGCACAAAGTGATGTCCGTAATCATTACATAGTCTCTGTGCTGTGAAGTTGCTACATAACTTGCCCCTTCTTGGCTTCAAGTTTGAACGATGCATTACATTTCCCGCACCTGTTTTTCGACACTTTCAAAAACCATTCGGGAATTAATATAGGGCCTTAAGTAATTACCAATACCTTTTTTTT
>CAJNJA010008586.1:8427-42226 GCA_905231915.1 Symbiodinium necroappetens
TATACAGATATACATATATACATATACAGATACAGACATGTATATATATATATACATATGTATATATTTCATTTTTTGGAATGTACATATGTAAGTACAGATGGTCAGGCGTCTGGCGTTCCTGGCCCCCCATTTCGAAGCCTTATAAGTTTAACCTTAAGCCCTAAACCCCAAGCTCAAAAGCTTAAGCTAGACCCGAGAACCCAAAACCCCACAACCACAACACAGGGGGAAGAGGGACCCCACACCTCACCCACAGAGGGGGGGAAGCATGCTGGACCATGGACCATGGGGGGGGTGGTGGCGGCCACGGAGCGCCTGACCTTATATGTTCAGGCTTCTTGTCCCTATGATTCTCAGACTCATTTCCTTCCAAGCTCCCCGGGACGGCCCCTGCTTTGGTTAGGATCGCTAGGCAGGGTCGATGGGTGACGCTGTGGGGCAGAGGGCTCTGCGGTTTGGGAGGGCGGATGAGGAGTTCCCGTCACTGCCGCGGAGGAGGGGGGGGGGGCCGCAATCCCGGAGCCCATGCGAACTGGCCAGGCCGTGGTTCTGGGTCTGGCGGGATCCGTTTCGGTATGGGTGGGAAGGCAGCGGTCATGCGGGAGGATTTTGTTTGGGTGGACCAAGCGAGAAGAGCGATCTTCTTCACGATGGTAGTCTCGTGTCGTCGTTCGTTCAGAGTTTAGGCTTGGTTTTGTTTTGTTGCCTTGTTGTTGCCTTGAGCTTTTGGGTTCGAGGTCACGTTCTGTGTTAGTCCGGGCCCGTGCCGTGGTCAATCCCTCACCTCACGTCGCCTTACATCAGCTGAGCTCACTGCTTGCCATCATCAACACCAGCATTCTCGCGATTTTGTGTGGGCTGGGTGTAGTTGTCGGTGCTTCAGCCCCGGAATCCGTTTCTGGGAAGTAAAGTTGAGGGTTAATGAGTTTGCAAGCAAGCACTTCGCGTAGTAGGGCTTCTGAGGTGTTGTTCCAGATTTGTGGATTTTCTGTTGCTTGTTCCCCCGGGTCCGTGTTGGGGATTCTTCCTTGCTGGTTGTGGTCGAGGACCCCGGAGGCGGCACTAAGGCATGAGGTGGGGAGGGTCTCCTCATCTTAAGCCGACGAGCACCTCAACCGTCAGCAGGATAGGACGAACCCAAGGGGGCGGCGCGCTCCCCCAGGGCTACATGCAGCAGGCTTCATGATTTGCAACGATTGGACACCGGTTATCGCGACCTAACTGGGCCTAGTTACCGATGTTTCGCAACCTCTTCTTGAGGCATGAATGGGCATAGATCCGCTGCAGGAGACTGCCTTGTGGGATGCTATTGTAGAGCATATCGAGCCGATTGAGGTCCTTCGCAATACTGTCAAAAGATGGAATCTTTTCTTTTGCTTCTAGCGATCAGCATGAAATCGCTGAGAATGTGCTGCTCCTGCTTGACGTTGACCTGCTGGGAGACATTCCGGTTCGCAAGGCACCCAAGCAGCCATGCCCCACCGACATAGTCCCTACTTGGGCTCCGCTACCAACCTGTTCCTTCACACCTGTCGGCACGCGCCCACCCGTGCATCTCCAGCCTCCTCCCGGTGTTGGACTTGCACCGGAGCCTTAGGGCTGCTACCGCCTATGCAACTTGGCTTGAGCAATCCTGTGTTTGTATAGCTAAATGCCTGGTGGCTAAGCCCGAGGCTCCGAGCGGGGTTTTGTGCTCAGGTATAGAAGGCGGGCTTGGCCCTGCTGCAGGCTGGCTTAGAGCCATCGGAGCGGTCACGACAACGGCCTGGCCCTAGCCGCCTGATTTCTCACTTTGTTTCACTCTGAATTCATGTGCTAGGCGAGCGTCGGACACGACACCAACGAACGGTTGGGCTATCTCCACCGTCGGGGGCCGCGGGAGTAGGGTCTACTCTGGACGCCATTCCCCACAGGCGGACACTGGTGGCAGGCATCGATCGTGGGACCTGTGACCGAGATTTGCCAGACATGGCAGATCTCGCACAACGGCAGTGGTGCGTGCGCACATCGTCCTCGCTTTCGTCGTTTCGTGTTGTTGTTGTTTGTTGCTGTTGCTGGTCGTTGTGTTGCTGGGGCTGGCTATCCAGGCCTTGCACCGGAGCGGCCGCCCTTTTGTTAGGCTTGTGACTCAGGCGATGCTCACCTCATCTCACCTCACCTCAGCTTGTTACCAGAACTAGCAATAATAAGAACTTTCGTATCGATGCTACCTCCGACATCCAATTATTGAATTTGTTCGACAGAGCCAGACCGGGAAGTCTTCTTCCTACAGCTGGAGGTACAATGCCGCATTTGGCGCTGCCCAGAGGCAAGGGGTGTCGTGTCAGGCAATTTTGAGCCGGTTGCGGATTCTCACAGGTTTTTTTCGATGGTTCGGGCTCGGGTCGGAGAGTCGCAGACCCCGACAATTGCAGGCGAAGGCGGCAGTACCTGTTGGTGTTGCTGTGTTGGGATAGCAGCAATGCGACGAGTCTGGAGCGGTAGCCGGCGACGTTCGTACTCTAATCCTAAGAATATACTGCATCCCGAGTCCGAGACTTTCGCACTGAAGACGTCGAGGGTTGCGCAAAGTTGTTGGCAACGACGGGCGATTCGCGAGGCCTCCGAAGGCCGTTGTTTCTGAACCTAAGGCCCCCAAACCACAAAGCTTTGTAAGCTGGGCGGGTGGGAACAAAGCCCCAAAGCCCTCTTTAGCGTTTCTTCGGCTAGCTGGCTGGACCACTGGAAGGAAGGTGGCTGTGGGTGCCTTCTTTACATCATATCATGTCATATCACACTTGAGGGCTCGAGCAGGGCCAGGCCCGCTACCGTTGGATCTGACCATGGTTGCTCAAATGCTTCGCCCGGCTTGTCGAGAGTCGCAACCTGGAAGGGTGGAACGTAGCATTGAGATAACGAGACCAGCAAGTCCGACGTATCGTGGTGCCGAGACACTATAGCCTAAAAAACTCCAAAGTATGCCTAGCCCGAAACTCGCGAGGCAATCCGTGGGCTTCAAGGGCCAAGGCCCGCCAGCCGACAGATTCGACGCGAAAGGCGGCCCGAGCTTCAGGGGCTGCGTGGCGATCGCAGACATAAGGTCGAGGCTTTGGAATGCCTTCTTCAAGTTCTTATCCCCTCTAGTTCTACACACCCCGAGCCGAGATTTTGGAAGTTCCAGTTTGAAAGCGGCAGTTCTCTCTGCCTCTCGGGCCTGAGTTCGGGATGCAAATGGCAAGACACGGGACCCCCCCCCACCGAACCCAGCATGTGTTCGCGCTTTGCCCCGCAACAACAGTCGTCATGACTTTAGGGTAAAGTCAGAGCAGTCCTAGAGGGTCGGACTGTTTCGTGTTTCGGATACATCCTCCTCGAGCCAAAACTTGTTGCAGACGTGGGTGTAGCCCGTCGTATCAGAAAGTGGAGTGCCGCAAGACTCTAAGTAGACTGAGAGCTCCAGCTCATAAAGGCAATCAGGAGGAACCCCTTCATGTCAAGAGGCCCGAAGATCGTGACTTTTCCATCCCAAGTCAAAAACCTGAAGCTAGATCTTGTGAAGTGTACGGGAGGATTCAGCGGCAAGAAGGGGCCCGTTAGCTCCGGCTTCAAGGGAGCCCCACCAGCAGGCTCGGTTTGGAGTTTGGGGATTGCAGGGTCAGGTCAAGGTATGATTTGCAGGTCAGGGGATCGGGACCTTGGACTACCGGATTTCTTTCGGGTTCAAGCTCCAGGTTTTTGGTTTCGGGGCTTAGCCACCTCGGTTTGTGGCTAGAGCCAGAGGGGAGGAGTTGATGGGGGAGGGGCCCTGATGCTGGCGGATCTCGCTGGGCTTAGGATTTGATTTTTTGTTAGAGCTTCAGGGTTGTTACTATTTGTGGTTTGGGCCGGGGATTTTTCGAATGCTTACGCTGGGGTTTTATCTGTACTCGTGGTGAAGGGTAGTGGAGTTCGTGTGCGAGGTGTTTGTGAGTGTGGGGGCTTCACTGCTGCCTGTTCGGGGCTATACGGTGTTGGGGTTAGCGATTTTTCGGTTTACTGATCGTTGCCGGAGGGCATAAGAGTGTTAAGACTTCTTGCCTGGGGTGGGCTCTCCGTTTAGAGAGCTTCACTGTCTGGCGTGCTAGGACGCTAGGATTGATTGTTTAAGGGTTTAGGTGCTGGGGGCCGGTAAATCTACTGAGGTTCACTGTTGTGGGCTTATCGCTTGGGGCTTCAAAGTGTGTTGCCAGACTTTTTAGTTTTAGGGCGTCAATGTCCATGTTTTCGGGGGTACTGAGATTTTATGTTTCTGGCCTGTTAGAGGTGATATTTTTTGGGTTAGGGCGGTTAGGGCTTGAGAATGACAAGCACATTGTTCGGGTCTTAGTGTTTTGAGGTAGCGGGGTTAGGTTTTGTTTTGCTGTGTGGGTTCACCGCTCAGGTGACAGTATATAGTGTCTGAGATTTTGAAGTTTTGGGATCAGGATTTTAGGGTTTCAAAGCTGTAGAGCCGCGCTTCCCAAGAGTCTTAGTGGCTCAGGATTGGGCATTTTCGCGTTTTGCATGTAAGAGTTAGCATGTGACTAGATTTTTTTTTGCATGGGGTTCGGGGTTGGATTGATCGCGTGGTATGGGAGACTTTAGATTCTTTTGGCCTATTGTTCGGTTCAGGGTCGGGAATTGCATGCGCAATGTCTGATATTCAACCCTCTTGTGCTTTCACAGTTTTTGGGGGCATGGTTCGGGCTGTGATATGTTGGCACAGGGGAGGTTAGCTCTAAAGAAGCTGTACAGTTTGGGGTTTAGCGTGATTGTTTGGATGTTCCCGGCATTTTCGTCTGGAGGGTGCGGCTGTTTAGCTTAGCTTTCTGGAAGGCAATGTTCCGAGTCTTGAGTTTCGGGGTGTTTCGGGTTTACTGATGGAAGACAGGGCTTTCGGGGTTGGTTCTTGGCTTCGTCTGGGTTGTTTAGGGTTGGGGGTCCTAGGGTCTAGGGTCTGTGGCTTGATGGTTGCGATGTTATAGGTTTATTGTTTTGTCGTTAAAGGATTGTCAAACTTAGCTCAGGGTTTGTTGTTCATCTTGGGTTCAAGATTCAGAACTCGGAGTACCTGGTTTGGGGCTTCGCGGTTTTTTGATTTCAGGGTATGTCGTTTCGGGGTTCGTGTTTCAGGCTTCCGGCTCTTGTTCACGGTGTTATGGGGCTGAGGGGCTGGGAATGGTAGCAATACATGGGGTTTCGGGCACTGTGAGACTCTGGGGGCTTGTGTGTGTTTTGGGTCAGTGATTTTCGGGTCTACTGCTCGGCACTTGCAAGTTTGGGCCTTCAGGATTTATTCCGGGAGGTTCGGGGCTGGTTTAGAGTTTGTGAATTCTCGGATTCTTTGTTTGTTTTCGGAGGGTGAGGTTGAGGCTCTGTCATGTTGGGTACAGGGTTTCAGGTTTAGCATGCAGGGTATGTGGTGTGTGGGGTTGCAAACTTTGGGTGCGGGGTTTTCGGTTGTTGAAATTCGAGGTAGAGTTTTTGGACAAGCTTATTCGTTGTTTCTTGTGGGTTTAAAATCGTACGGTTCGAACAGAAAATTATAAAGGGTTCATTGTTGGTGATTCTAGGTTTAGGTTTTCGAGGCTTAGTGTTTCGGGGATTGCGCTGATGTCCTGCACCTTGTTCAAACCGGAGGGCACAGGGTTACACTGGGTTTAGGCTCTGCAGTCGCTGAGGGTGATCTGTGGCTTTAAGGCTTTCGCCCGTCAACGGGTGTAGCTGGTAGAACTCAAGAGTTGAGAGGGGTCCCGACAGTTTCGGGTTGTTTAAAGTGGTGGGGTTGTTGGGCTTGTTCTTCCTGATCGGCCTCAAACTTCAGGAGAAAATCCTTATTCGCTTGGCAAGGAGCCATCTCTCTGCATTAGGGCGCAAAACCTGGAGGCATCCAGCAGCCGCCTCCGCCCGTGAACAAAGGCGGCGAGAAGGGCAAGCGCCGGGGCGCCAGATGTAATCTGGAAGGACTAAAGATTCCTCCACGTCGCACGATGCTGGATGCCGAGGGCTAGGAAGTTTATGGTATTAGGTGCGACTTGAGCTCGTGTCTGACGATTCTTTTTGTCCTCCATGCTTAGATTCAACCGCAAACCTTGGCTGGCGGACGCCTGAAGTCGCTTCACCCCTGCCGTCCATTTCCATGTCGCTAAGTCGGGGTCGTCGGCATATAAGCAGGGCTTTACGGCTGTGGGGATTCCAGCGTGGATTCGCAGCTGCACCTCCCGCCGGAGCAGAGGAAGAGGTCCTCCGTGCTTTGCGTGCAGCAGCAGCGGATGCAGGTGTAAATCCGCTTGACCTCTACCAGCCATGGCTGCTTATGGACGTGCTGCAGCAAAGCCTTCTGCTTCTGCACTCAGCCACCGGGGACGCTGGTGCTGCCGTGGTGGCTGCAGCGCTGCTGACGCGCCTGGCTACTGCACCCTGGAACCTTACATCACTAAGGCGCCGCTGTGATGCCTTGGTGCTAATGCCTGTGTACATGAATCTCGCGAAGTCTTACAGCGAGGCACAGTCACGGAGGGGTGGCCGCAGCGAAAGCACAGTCGGCGGGGCGGCAGGCGCGGCGAAGGCTGAGAAAGCGGAAGCCGACTTGCAGAAAGCCACGGAACGCTTTCAGGCATTCACGCAGGAGACGGGCTTCAATCCAGTACAAGGCCTTGGTTACCAAGTCGGCGTGGTACTTCCCATTGGTCTGACCTATTTCGGGGCCCTTTACGGTATCATGAACCACCCCGACTCCTTCCGAAGCTTCGTGACATCACCCAGCCTTTGGCTGGATTCTTTGGTGCTTCCGGACCCCTATGGCGTGCTGCCGTGTCTCTCTGCGCTGGCTCTGCTGGCGAACGCTGAGCTCAATGCTAACCCGCCCCAGCGGGGTCAGGAGGAGACTGCAGAGTACTTCAAGATGGTCATGAGGGGAGCACTGCTCACCTGGGTGCCCTGGACCGCAAGCAGCTTGCCTGCGGCTACTTTCCTCTTCATCGCGACCAACGGCTTTTACACGGCAGGGATCACATGGTACTACCGCAAATACTGCTGGGTGCCACCAAAGCCTAGCATGAGCTGGAAGAAGCGCTAAAGAAGAAATGCGCAGCGTGTGGACACTGAGGGTGATGCCGGCGAGAACTTCACGACGGAAGTTTCGCGGCAGACGAAACATGGAGCACACAGGGCTTGCTGAACACCGTTTTGTACTGCTCGTAGAGTCTCGCCACAGCCGCCTTACCTGGCCTGCTGAAAAAATTGGCTGCTCAAGGCCACTTGAGGTAATGAGCTTGAAAAAAGGTTGGGCGCAATGGAGCACTGCGTGTTTGCCGTGCGGGAACGATTGGGATGATCCATCGGATGGCAATGGTAGTGCAGAGTGCAGATTTGAAGGAGTCCTTGAGAGGACATTGGTGTTTCTAAGTGTTTCTGGGCAGTGCGACATGGCCACCCTTTAGATCTTGAGACATGCACTGAATCGTAAGGCTTTGTGTTGAAACCGCCCAATTTCAGTGCTTGGGGAACCCCCAAAGACATGATGAATCCTCCCAAAGGAGACACCGGTGCCGTCCGAATAGATGATAAGCGGGCAGTCGTACGCAGATGAAATGGCCATTCCTGGACAAGAATCCTTTTGAGGCGCGCGCCTCTCTGTTCGGATGCTTCTTGGGCAGATGATTGAATATCATATCAATAAGAATCCAGGCTAGAAGATGTGAGCATAGATAAGTGCGCATCGGGCGGAGAAGGTGGGAACATACATACTAGCACCAGCAAAGCACCAGCGAAAGTACTACATGTACTTACGTATGTATGTATGTATGCATACCTACAGTATGTATGTATGTATGTATGTATGCATGCATGCATGCATGGATGGATGGATGGATGGATGTATGTATGTATGTGTGTAAACAATCCCCACAAGCGTAGACAGTATGTGTTCCAAGGCCCAAGGTTATCTCCGGCCGACAGGATACAGTCCGGGGAGCCGCACGGGAGCCCGTGAACTTCGAGGGGGTTGCGCAGAGGTGAAGACATCGTTTGACTGCCTTCGGTGTTGTTTCATGTGGAGTGTCTGTGAGTCCTTAGTTTGTAGTTCTTCTTGGACCGAAGCGGGGATTTGGTTGTGTGTTTGTGATGCTTCATGCGCTTGCTCGGTTTTATTGTGCTGTTGTTGTTGATGATTTTGTTGCAGGTTTGTATTTCCCTTTGGACTTCTGCTGACGACGATGGCATCCATCACAGCAGTAATTATTGCTGCGGCTACTATTACTACTGTAGCTACTATTACTACTATTACTTACTCACTTACTTACTTACTTACTTACTGACTGACTTACTTACTTACTTACTTACTTACTTACTTACTTACTTACTTACAGACTTACAGACTTACAGACTTACAGACTTACAGACTTACAGACTTACAGACTTACTTGCTAATTGCTTTCTTGCTTGCTTGCCTACTCGTTTGCTTTCTCACTTGACTTGCCCACTTACTTACTTACCTACTTACCTACTTGCACACATATATGCGCATATGCATACATACATATTTGTGTGCCCGTGCTTGAGCTCCATGCAGGTAACGTAATCTGCCACGCAAGAACACCCCACACTTCTCAACCGTAGGAGTATCAGACTGAAGCTTGTAGGCTATGGTGTAATCCATCACGGGTCGCAAGCCAAGATCGACGGGTTGCAAGGCTGCACAAAGAGTTGTTGCCCTGTGTTCCGGGTTTGGGATAAACTAGCCAGGAATATGAATCTTTGCAAGTTCAGCAGGAGTTCCGGCAAAGCTGTTTGGGACCGTAGTACGTATAAGCTGCATTAAAGTTAGAACATGCAAAATGGATGAGCACTGCTCGGATTCTGTTGTTCAGGCTTTCCGGGGCATTGGCTCTTGTCTGGGGCCCTTGGTAGGCTTGGCCTGGTAAGATGTATGACGAACTGGAACCGACAAATGATACGACGTGTTTAAGACATATGCTCAACAACAACAGCAACAACAACACAATCTACCTGGAGTGTGTGCTAGGCACACGCATTTGTGTTTGTGCGTATTTGCCTTCTCTCGTTTCTAAGTTTTTGCAGGAACCATCTGGTTCACACGTTCCGGGCATGCCTCAAAACACCATCGACAAATCTTTCACACATAACCAGCTCACTGTCGGTGTTTTGCGCTGCTTTGTCAGCCCCCTGCCCAGCTTGGACAAACCGTGCAACTTCGCTTCAAAATGACATCCTGCCAGCAGAAACAGCACGCATATGGATCCTTTCAGAACCCCTGGTACAGACATTGCGGTTGCAAGTGGGGGGCTGCGCCCCCCCCAACCCCCCCGCTCTTTGTCTTAGCCCTGCCGCGACGGCGGGTCTGCGAAAAGTTTGGGGGCGGGTTTAGCAGTTTAATTAGCGAAAGTGCAGAATCTGAATTAACAAATGAGGGGGCGTGTTCAAGATACTAGTATGTGACGAGGGGCGTGTTTAAGATGTATGATGAACCGGTCTCGCCCATATATGATGAACCGGAATCGCCACATGAGGAGCGTGTTTAAGATATATTTGTTATGATGAACGGGAAGCGCCATAGGAGGGATCGTGTTGTAGATATATGATGAACCGGAATCGTCACATGAAGCGGCGTGTTTGAGATGTATGATGAACATGGACCGCCAAATGAGGGGCCGCTTTTGCAAATATGATGGGCCGGACTCGCCACATGATGGGGGCCGGGTGTTTAGGATATACTATGATGAATCGGAATCGCAGTAGGAGGGGGCGTGTTTAAGATATATCATGAACCAGAATCGTTACATGAAAGGGCGTGTTTAAGATGTATGATGAACCGCAATCGACTAGTGGTTTCGCGTGTTTAACAGATATGACGGAATCGCCCCTGCAAGTTGTAATCCCCCAAGAGATTAGGGCAAAACAGAACCTTGCAAGTTGTAATTCCCCCATAGCCTCATGCACAGCAAGACCCGGCAAATTGGAATTGCCCACTAGCTGCCTCTCCAGTAGCTTGAGGCAAACTACCCAGTAGTTTGACACAACGTCAAACCCTGCAAATTGTAATTCCCCAATAGATTGATGCGAAGCAAGACCCTACAAATTGTCATTCCTCAATAACTTGACGCAAGAGCCTCGAAATTGTAATCCCCCAATAGTTTGAGGCAAAGCAGTACCCTACAAATTGGAATTGCCCAATAGCTTGACAACGCAAAACCCTGCAAATTGTGATTCCCCACGGGTTTGAAGCAAATCAAGACCCTGCACATTGTAATTCCCCACAAAGAAACCTTGCTAGTTGCAATCCCCCCACAGCTTGACACAGGACAGGAGCCTCTAAATTGCACTCCCCCAATAGCTTGGCGCAGAACGGGACCCTGCTAATTGCAATTCCCCAATAGCTTGACGCAAAACAGTGGCAACCGCTGCAATTTACAGTATTTGCAACCAAAAAAGAAGAGCCAACGTTAGCAAACGAGATCGGGGACCGCCAGCGCTAGGAAAAGAAACCCTCCGCCGGCCTTCGGCACCCAAGCTTTTTGGACATCGTGCGAGATGTCACGCATGGAGAAGAGCATTAGAGAGCTCGCGTCTTGAAGATGTAGAGAGTGGGGGTCCTGGCCAAGATTTACATCGCCCGGAGCTGCAGCACCTCTTGGACAGAATTGCTAAAGGGTTGGGATGCAAGACACATGGCAGACTCGGGCAAACCTTCAGACGCGCACCCTCAAACTGCCTGCATGTACAGCATTTGCACCAGACTGAGGCAGAGCAAGAAAATCGAGTAGCCCGGCGCGAGCGGCAAGATCTCAGACCAGTTTTTCGATGTGTTGCAGTCGCCAGCAGACGAACACGGCATCAGTAAGATGCAGGCATGTGGAAGCTCCTGAAACTAGGCCCTAGATTAAGCGATCGGGTGCTGCAGACAGTCTTGCAGCAGGAGCGGTTCCCGCCAATCCGTAGAACTTAATGGTGTGTGAGTGCCTTTATGCCCTACCCTGACATCATTACATGTTGCAGCAGTGCACTGCCTCGTGGAAGCGCAGTGTCCAGCAGCCAGGGTCACTGAGTTGAAAGGCGCGCCCACGCTGACCGCAGACATCTTGCCAGAAAGATGCAGATTTCTTTTAACTGCTGTAAAGTCAGCATTCGTCAGGGAGTGGAGTGCAAAGCTTGAAAGATCCTGCAAGGGTGTGAGAAGGATGTGGGTTCAAACCTTTGAACCAGATTCGGAGGTTCCTGTGGGATCTAACAGGTTCTCCAGCTCAGTTCACGCTCTCAGTCGTTTCCGGAATGATTGCTTCGTCGGCACGGGTTTAGAGGTGTGTTGATGGCCCAAGTTGAGCTATATTGAAAAGCTGGTTGGGCTCTGGAAAAGTTCGCAGCCATAAGGCCAAAAGACGTGCTGGCCAAGGAAGCTGGGCCTTCCCAGGCCGACCAGCCTCTTGTGTGCCGGAACGAGACAGTGTGCATCCGGGTGGAATGCTGAGTCAGCAGACTGTTTAGGCCAAGTTTAGGCCCTGCTGCTATATACACGGCCTTGAAGCATTCTGACCAAAATCTTGTCATTTGGCAGGCTTTTCCAGCGCGGCATGTAGCAGGTCGGCCAGCATCGACCAAGGTGCACTAGCAGAGCCTTACAGCGTCATCTTTATCCTTTCCGTCAGTTTAGGGAGGACGGGAGGACTTTACTCCTGATGCCGAGCTGCTTAGAACGAATGTTGAAGGATGACTTCCGGGATGCAGCATTATCTTGACTTGTGGGGTGTACCCACAAAAACCTTCGGCGCGCCGCATTATGGCCCTCGAGCCGATATTTTGCACAGCGGGTTTTCAGTCTTCAGGAGCCTTTCATTTCGACAGAGGTTTTGGGTGCCCATTTGGTACAACAGCCGTTGTAGAGACTGAATGACTGAATCAGATAGCAGCGGTTGACTGTCCACTCTCATCGATACAAAATCCCAGCCGTCGGTGGCTACCGGCCAGGCCCCGCCGCTCTCCGTCCAGCCGCGCACATAGCCTTGCAGCTGTGCACTGCTTGGCTCCTTAAGCCAGTCAGTCTACTGCGTCATTGTTGGTATCAAACTTGAGCCGGGGAAGCAAAGCATGCAAAGCATCCAAAGGTCCTTCGACTCCTTGGAGCAGGTTTGGAACGAGTGGACGCTCCTTTGTATACTCGGGCTGCTCGGCAAATCCAGCTCCACACGATACTCCCAATGCCTGGAAAGCTCATGAGCCCATGGCCGAACGTGGAAGGCTCGTCGCCATCATGCTCACAAGCATCATCACTGCAAACAAGAGGCGCTGGCTGACCGTAAGAAGTCTCTGGCTGTGATGGGGTGAGGCTTCAGCAGGCAGCATTCATGCTCAGTCCGTCATTTCTGGCGACAGCAATACTCCGCATCCGCACCGACGAGAAAAATGTAAGAGGATTCGTGCTTCGTTTGAGTTGGTCGAACCTTCGACTTCCATGCTCAGTAAACCTCTATCACAGAAGGCAATTCAATAGGCGACCACGGCAAACCACTCTTGATCAAGTTGCTTGCTTTATTGTTGGTGGCACGCGAACGGATTGCCACATGCGTTCGCGCATTTTGACAGGTTTTCACCATCCGACGACAGGAGCATCTATGGCCCAACCATGACGTCCACTCCAACCGCATCCGACGACCGGAGTATCCATAGCACAACCCTGATAAATGATCATTAGTGTCCACTCCCACCGCATCCGATGACCGGATCCTCCACGGCCCAAGCCATGATAACGTCCACTCCGACCGCATCCGATGTACCGGAGAATCCATGGCCCATCATTCCGATAGCGTGATCCTGCAAAAGCTTTTGAACCCTGCGTTCCGAGGGCCACGGCGCTGTTGTGCTGCAATGCATCGTAAACATCCGGACGCGAAGGTCTAAGTGCTGGCATACGCATGATATTGCGTGAAAAGGAATTGGTACCATCTCGCTTTCACCCTAAAGGGGTGTCATCACTGGAGTTTGAAGCGCATCCTCGTTCCAAAATCCAACAGGGCAGAATACGTGTGCGGGACCTACTTGTCAGCATCCTGCACGAAAGCTTGCTCAGCATGTGTCAAAGTGACGGTAATGGCCTTGGTGGCAGAGATACTGGCAACAAGTGTGAAGTCTGAGACCAGACTTTGAGAGTTTAGGGGCTTCGGGTGCCCAAGCTCAAAGTTTGGCAGTGTACGGATTCTGCGCAGGAGCCAGCCGGGCAACATCAGCTGGGGCCCTAAACAGCATTGGCTTTCTCGATGCAGCTCTTCAACATGAGGCTGAGCAGGAGAATCAAGAAAAGGATAGCCTTCACGGTCTCGAAGATCTCAGTATGCCCCACATGTCGCCGCTGCACTTCGAACCTCGAAAGCCTTTTTCACATCCCTTGCCGTGTGCTCAGCAGGTCGGCTGCTAGAGCTTGAGACGCCGATGCCTCGGACTGTTTTGGATCCTCTGTGTAGTTCCATACTGTACTTTCGTCAAGAGAGGCAACCCTCAGAGCAGTGCACATCAGCCGAACTTCCGGGTAGCGACAAGCTCCCTCAGATCTTGGACTTGACGTTCCCTGCCCTGCAAACAGTGCAAGCACAACACATGGAAGATTGACGGAACACACTCTGAGGCGCTGGCGTCTGACGGGATCCAGCACCGCAGGCAAGTTGTTGAATTTGCAGTGCGATTTGCGAGTCCCAGTTCTGGCAGGGTTGCAGCAAAAGAAGCCTAGACGGGCGCTGGCCGATCAGTTGCTTCTGGGTACATGCAGTCGAGAGACCCTGTGCTGTGACAAGTGTAGGAGGCTTGTGGCTGTCGTGCGGTGGAGCGTCTTCCTGCGGCTCGTTTCCGAGCTCATACATGCCAGGCAGCCTGTCGCTGCTCCGCCAGGCTGCAGAAGTGCACACGCTACTTTGCGCAAGTGCAGGGAGGGCAGGGAGGGGCGGGGCTCGTGGTTTGGGGCAGGCTGCTGTTTCCAATTCACTGAGCTGTGAGTGAGGTAGGGTCTTCGCTTACCGCTGCATGTGCATAGAGTTGGGGCCCAGTGGCCGTCGTGTGAGGGGTAAGAGTGGTGTTCCGAGCCAGTTTCTGGTGTTGGTCCTTGTGCATCGATACAACTCTGGGCACCGCTTAGTACTTGAGCGTGCATGCCGAGCAACTCAACCAATGTACTCAATAGTTTTTGCTGCATCTTGCAGCCTCGAGTTTGAGATTTCCACCAATTGACGATGAATGGGAAGATTCCAGATCCTAAGCCCACAGCGCAGGCACACCAGAGAGACAGGCATCACACAATTTGCACAGCCAAGGAAAGACCAGCCAGTTCATGCTAGCCGCGAGGCTTGGGCATGTGGTTCGCACCGGGCACCCTCCGGTCGAGTCTAGCCCTTCAATCATACGATCTCGAATGGGAACTTCAGATTCAAGCTTGCCAAGACACCTGGAACTCCACGGATCGTGGCTGAGATGTAACGCAAGCGCCAGAGGACCTGAGCGTTTGGGATGGCACGGCGAAAGCCTCGGGAGTCCGCTGAGCGACCAGAGAGCTTGCATAAAGAGGTCAGAGGTCCCCGCACGGCCTTCCGAGGTCGCCCTGTTCTCCTGTTTGGTCGGAACAGGCAGGCTGACTGAGCTGGGCTAGAATTTTGATCTGACTACCACGAATGCCAGACGCACCAGGGTTACCCCATGCAAGGGCTTCGATAAGTGCTGCTAGGTGTCAAGCCACCAGTCGGCCAGTTTAGAAGCCTATGCAGGGCATCAGTCATCGCAACCATCCCTAGAAGCAGCGCACAAACAAGTCTGACCTCTCTTGCACCGAGGCCTGCTGGCCATGCCCTACGCCTTCTCGCTGGCCTTCGCCCCGAGTGGTCTTCGTTGAAAGAAGTCTACGATTCTGGCGAGTCTTCTAGGGGTGCGGTTGCATATTCGACGAGAGAATGCTGATTGTAAGTGGATCGACTTGCACAAATCTAGAGGAAGCCTGCAGATCCAGAGGATTGGCCCCTTGAGGCTGGGATGATCGCGGCGCCGCTGGTTGTCTTCTTCGCACCTTGGCAGCGACTGGGCAGAGGGTTCAGCGGGATCATGAAATCCGACCTGCAGGTTGGATGCTCGGCGTACACCGCCCACCTCATGGTCCAAGCAATGCAGGCCGAGGTTCCTGGGACCATCCGTTGCTGCACGACGTTGTTTCGAGACGTGATGGCCGAGAGCATGCTTTAGATGGAATGCATCTGAACCCGTGATGTCGACAAGGGAGCCTCCTTGAAAGCTTTTCGGTTCCGAGTCGCACTTTATCAGAGCGATTGCTCGACACCGCCCTCCGTTTGGCACGGAGGATTCAGCGCTCTGTTCACACTGCGATAGATCTTTGCTCCAATCGTCAATGCCATGTTGCGCTGGGTTCCACAACACCTTTGGTGGTCTCGACATGTGCCCTATGGATTTCTGTTCGTACCTGCTGTCTTGAATTCTTGCTGTGTTTGCCCGTGCGGAGGCTACGAGGCAGTGTTTGCCGCCCTGTGGATCTCGCACGGCGCGGGTGGTAACGCTGGGTTTCAAGCTTAGTCAATCTGCGGTCCAGACTTGGCATGTTCTCAGTGTTTCTGTTGGGCAGGTTTGCGAAGGGTTGGATTTCAGTGGTGTTCATTCGGTCTTGAATGTTTTTTTGATGTTTGAGAAACGTCCTCCGCGCATGGCCGGCCATGATCAGGGCAATCTAGATTCAACATCAGAACCAGCCTGGCCTATTTGTTTCAGCCCAGTTCGTGGCCCATGCGCACAATTGCAACATGTGGATGCATCTGTTCTTCTTGCATCTGACCAATGTGACAAGGAGAGTCCGCATGGGCACTTCTGTGACATGATAAGCCACATGTTTCCACATGTTAGCATTTCTAGGTAGCCAGAACCGCAAAAAATCGCCTTTCCGAGACTGGGCGGCGCTGGTGAACGCTGCCTTCGGATCCCGGGCGGCTCGCTCTGAGTACCTTGGGTTAGGCACAGGAGCAGCCATTGGCTGTCATTGCAATTGCGGGAGGCTGGTTGATTTTGGGGTGCTGCCCGGAGAGTTCCCGCACCAGGTCAGGTAGGTGACGGGCTGTCGCGACGTGTAGAAGATTGCACTGTTGCTGTTCGTCCGCAGTTCGTGCGTATTGTCTTGTAAATCTTGTAATTTGTTACGGCAGATGTCTCAGATGCCGTGCTACAGGATCTCGCGAGTCAGTGGACTTGATGCAACAGTCTTTCTAAGGGAAGGGCCCTGGCACGTTATGCACCCTGGGACCGGCCTTGTTGCACCGTCCTTCCGCGGGTCAGACTGCCATCCCGCTGTCAGTCAGATTGATAGCTGAAATTCAAGGACGTCGAAGGGGGGGGCTGGGGACTTTGCTGTAGGCATTGCCATGCCGAGGCCCGAAAAGCTGTGGAAGTTTTCCTTATCGTCGAACTTTGGGGCCCTTTGGCTGCACCTGAAAAAGTCTGGGCCTGGGTTCTGTGGCATCCACATGGGCTTCTAGATGGTTTTGGGATTCGTGCTTCTTGAGTTCGCACTTCGGTGTGTTAGGACAACGAGGACGTTGCAAACTGGCCATTTCTGAAGCAGCTTTCTGATATCGATCGATTGTGAGCCTCGGACTGTAGCATGATTCGACTGGTTCGGCATGGCAACAAGGCATGTCATTGGCCCACAAAGTGGGGCGCGTAAGCAGGAGTTTAGCTACGAAAGGCATCCGCAAGATCAACACCAGATTTCCACGGCGTTTCCCCTGGCATGGCTCGCAGGATACCTGCTGAGCACGGCCGCCTGGGGCCCGGCACCAGCAGAACCAGCAGGGATAGAGCACAGCTACAGCGCTCGAGGGTGCCTTCGATTTCTCGACCTTGTATTTAGTCAGATGGGGATCTGGGCTTGTTTTGTTCAATGGGAGCTGCCACAAAAAAGTCGAAATCAATAACGTGTACTTGTGGCTGACTGACTGTGCGCAGACTATGGACCTATGATCAAGGCTTAGCCATAGACGAAAACTGTTGTCGACCAGCCCTGCATGCAGCGCTCGATGAAACTGAGGTTTAGGGTGGCAAGCTCTGTTGAAGTTTGGACATTGCTGCCAAGAGGTCTGTGCTTCGATGAATGTTGCGCAGCTGCTCGATGTCTCGGCCGCCCCAGCAGTGCCTTTGTTTGAGCCAGGATGCTTGTGGCTTGGGGAGTTTCATGTTGTTGAATTTCGGACAGAGTGAACATGCATGGCTCTGACATCGCAGTAGAGATACGGCATTCAAGATTCAAGGTTAGTATTTCAAAGCTCACGCAGGTGTTCTACGAGTCGGGTACAGACGATATCAGAAAACAAATTCGTAAAGCGGACCGGACGATATCGCAAAACACCGGACCAACTCAGAAAACAAACATCGGAAAACGGAAAGCCGAAATCAAAAAACGGACACAGGAACATCAGAAAACAGGGCGGACAATATCAGAAAACATGACGGAACAGATCAGGAAATAGGGCGGGCGAACATCAGAACACAGGACAAACGAAAGGCAAAAAGAGCCACTGAAATGGCGTGACGGGCTAGCTCGCGTGTGAATTCCCATGTTGTTGGAGACCACACTTCTGTACAGAAGTGCCGCTCTGCATTGCTCGGTTTGTGGCCAAAACCTTGGGGTGAAAGGAGCGCGGCCTTCCTTCGCCTCCCGGTTTGTAGGCAAAACAGAGGGGTGAAAGAAGCGCGGCCTTCTGGCCAAAACCGAGGGATGAAAGGACCACGGCCAACACCGAGGGGTGAAAGGCGCGCGGCCTTCCTTCACTTCTGGGTTTGTGGCCAAGACAGAGGGGTGAAAGGATCGCGGCCTTCCTTTACCTCTCGGTTTGTGGCCAAAACCGAGGGGTGAAAGGAGAGCGGCCTTCCTTCATCTCTCGGTTTGTGGCCAAAACCGAGGGGTGAAAGGAGGATTGTGCCCAAAACCGAGGAGAGAAAGGGGCGCAACCTTCCTTCACTTCGATTTGTGCCAAAACAGAGGGGTGAAAAGACCGCGGTCTTCTTTTACCTTTCGGTTTGTGGGCAAAACCGAGGTGTGAAAGGAGCGCGGCCTTCCTTCACCTCTCGATTTGTGGCCAAAACAGAGAGGTGAAAGGACCGCGGCCTTCCTTTACCTCTCGGTTTGAGGGGTGGAAGGAGGATTGTGCCCAAAACCGAGGAGAGAAAGGGGCGCGACCTTTCCTTCACTTCTCGATTTGTGCCAAAACAGAGGGGTGAAAGGACCGCGGTCTTCATTTACCTTTCGGTTTGTGGGCAAAACCGAGGTGTGAAAGGAGCGCGGCCATCTTTCACCTCTCAGTTTGTGGTAGACCGAGGGGTGAAAGGAGTTCGGCCTTCCTTCACCTCTCGGTTTGTGGCCAAAACCGAGGGGTGTAAGGACCGCAGCCTTCCTTTACCTCTCGGTTTGTGGCCAAAACCGAGGGGTGAAAGGAGGTTTGTGGCCAAAACCGAGGAGAGAAAGGGGCGCGACCTTCCTTCACTTCTCGATTTGTGCCAAAACAGAGGGGTGAAAGGACCGCGGTCTTCATTTACCTTTCGGTTTGTGGGCAAAACCGAGGTGTGAAAGGAGCGCGGCCATCTTTCACCTCTCGGTCTGTGGCCAACACCGAGGGGTGAAAGGAGCGCGGCCTTCCTTCACCTCTCGTTTTGTGGCCAAAACAGAGAGGAGAAAGGAGCGCGGCCTTCCTTCACCACTCGGTTTGTCGCCAAAACCGAGGCGTGAACGGAGCGCGGCCTTCCTTCACCTTTCGATTTGTGGGCAAAACAGAGGGGTGAACGGAGCGCGGCCTTCCTTGACGGCTCGGTGTGTGGCCAAAACCGAGACGCGAAAGGACCGCACCTCTCGGTTTCTGGCCGTGAAAGGAGCGCGGGCTTCCTTCACCCCCCGGTTTTTTGCAAAACAGAGGGGTGACTACGCCCATTTTTTGGATGTTCTTTCTCCAGTTTTCTGATTTTTTGGTGTTGTTTTTTGATTCTTGTTTTCCGATTCTGTCATGTTTTCTGATTTCGTCTGTGCTGTTTTCTGATTCGGCTGCGTGATTCTGTCCGCCTGTTTTTTCCGACATCGCCCTCCTTGGTTTCCGAACTTGTTTTCCCGATGTTGCCCGTTGTTTTCCGATATCTTCTTCACTCTCTACGAGTCCCTTGCTGTTTTCCGATGCAGACGTTTGTTTCGTCATCGACGTTTCGGGCTCGGAGGATAGGCATTTTGCCTGAGCAAGGCACCGGCCCTTGGAAAGGCAATGTCATGGGAGAATCCAGTGAGTTTGGAGGTTCTTAGTGGGCTGAGGGTGCGATGACGCAACTGGAGCTGACTCAGCTGGAGCCGCCGCGACGCAGTTGGACTCACCTGGGCCATCGCAAGTCTCCGACCAAGCTCGCTCACCTGGCATGTCGGATGCCAGTGCTCTCCCAGCCACCGCCGCGTGTCGGAAAGCCACGGGCAGAAGACGCTCGGGCAACCACTCCCTCGCCCAACATTCCTCAGCTCCAGGGCTTCTTCGAGGCACGGCTAGAGAAGGAAAGCAGGCTGGAGATGGACCCCTACATGGAAGCGCAGGAGCCTGAAGTAGCGCCCACGATGCCACGTCATGCGGCCCTGACTGAGGGTGCCTGTGGAGAACCGACAGAGTGCCTGGGCAATGCGGTGCCCTGCTTCCGTCAAGCGACGGCGCACGTCATATCAGCCACCTACCGGATAGCTTTGTTGGACACGGAACCCACCTTGAATGACAACGCTATGCAGCCAGTTGTTCGCGAGCTCGTCGCAGGCTTGAAACAGCTCTGCGACGAGCAGCGTCTGCAGCACCGCACCGCGGCCAGTCACGCTTCTCCAGTCGGGTCTCTATGTTCTGCGAGGGGCTGGACGTGCCCAGCAACAGCGTGGTGTCGGAGGGCACCTGGTACAGTAGCTCCGACACCACCTTGTTTCTGGGCATGTCCAGCCACTCGAGGAACGTAGAGACCCGACTGCAGAATTGTGACTTTGCCGCGGTGTTGCAGACGCTGCTCGTCGTAGATCTGTTTCAAGCCTTCGACGAGCTCGCGAGCAACTGGCTGCAGAGCGTTGTCATTCAAGGTGGGGTCCGTGTCCAACAAAGGTATCGGGTTTAGGTGGTTGATATTGCCTCCCGCAGGCCTCACAGGCCATGGCCTGCTGCTCGCTGAAGGTTTCTGTGTCAAACACAAGAGAGGCCCATCGCGCTAGCCGCTAGCCGCTAGCCCTTCGCAATCCAAAATCACTGGCCACGGATGTCATGGATGGGTGAGAGTTGGTGATGTGTCTCGGGGCTTCCCGATGATGTTGGAGTTGCCGGCAAGCATCGACGTTGTAGCATTTTGTAGCTATGCAGGCGAATTCCGATATGCAAGCCGAAAGTAACATCCCGGGTGCCTTGCAAAGCGTCGAATGTGGGCATCGACGGTCACTTGTCCGCGAAACTCGAGCGTAAGGTAGCAGTGGCCGTGTGCGGTGCTTATGCACTGACTTTTGCCCGATGCCCAGTTTGCGCTTGTCGTGAGCTTTTCGCTTCGTAACGAATCTTGTGAAGACAGCACTGTGGCAGAATTTAGTTGTCGAGGCGTGCTTTCCTTTTCCTCTACTCTGAATTGAAATGATGGTTCACACCTGTCCTGCCTTGCGTATTTCGCAGGAGATCCCCAGATTTCACGGCTCCGCCCTGAGGTCCCTGCCAAAGTCCTCACGAAGATCAATGCTTTCCCCTCGGTCCGAATGCTTTGCTGTAGGACCCTTGCTACAAGTGCATGCATCGACTGCTCTCATCCAAGCCGGTGCCTTGTCCGCTCGTCTTTGGCTCAGAACCGGTTTTAGTCTGGTGTGCCTCGACGCTCAAACACCAGGGAAGGCCGAACCAGAATCGGACCGGCAAGACCTTGCATTTTTTGGGCAAGTTTTTGTTTTCGATCCTGATCGGTGGGAGCATCTCCCAGCAAATCCTGGCCATGGCTTCGAGAGGTGTTTGTGCAGTTGTGGGCTGCGGGCCTGGTATGGGAGGCAGTCGGGCAGAAAAGAAGTTGCATGGGCTGATGTCACTGTCAGTGTCTTCGCGACGAAAGAAGGTTTGAAGGTGTTTGCAGCCTTTGGCCTTTGGGGGGAAACTCTGAAGCTGAGGAATTCAGAACCTATAGCTTGCATGCATATGTCATAGATGCATTCCATTCATCTACATCGTCCACGGCCTCGAAATCAGTGTTTCCGTTGAGGAGAACTGTTGGCATCATTTGGCATACGTGTGCAGGACAGTCCTCCATCCAGACTGAATCGCAGCCGCGGGCTTTTGAATCATTCAATTAGATCAAAACCCTTCACCAGCAAAGCAGGGACAGTGGAACATGTGGTGATTCCAACCCTGCATGTGCCCCGGCCCCACAGGCTGCTGCCCTCACACCCGCCCTATTCCAATCAAATGTGTGTGCCATTTGACGAAGGCAGTGCTGCGATCAAGTTCGCAAAGGCGGGAATCTGTTTTGTGCACGGCGGCCTCGGGTTGTGCAGCACGAGGCTCTTCTTTGAGGCTCAGGCTTGGGAGGGCCGTCTGACTTAAATCAGGGTCGAGTGCGGCAGGTCAAGTCCCAGCAGATCCTAGCAGTCCTTGGAACAGTGGTGGAGCGGTAAATGATCACTCGCAGGAGGGCTACCAGATCGCAGCCATGTGCCGAACGGCTTCCAGTTTTGAGCCAACGGCTGCAAGGTTGAAGGCAACCTGGGGCAGGGTCGCCAAAGAAGCCCCCGCCCACCCCTGCAGATCAAGCCTTCGCGAGCACGCCCGCCTCGCTCACTTGTCCTCTTTTTCAGATTCTCGGATGTTGCAGATGCTCGCTCTGACTTTCACATCATCTTTCAAGCTCCCACGATGTGCAGTGCTGAATCATGAGTGGTTTTGCCTTCCGAGTCAGCTCCAGAGGAGATGGGAGCCAACTACTCCTTCTTCGAGATGGACGCCACGGACAAGGCGAAAGCCGCCGAAGCGCTGACTCCTTCCTTTTGAGGCAGAGCCGAAGGCAGAGAGCTGAGCGCGAGCTGTGAGGCCTCCGTCGCCTCGGCTTTCGGCGCCGCCGCAGAGCAGCTGGGCCCCGTGGACGTTTTGGCACCTCGGCTTGTGCCGAGGCTTGGGGCGAAGTTGGGTCCGTTTGTGACAACCACTAGCCGCTAGCCGCTGCAGCAGTCCGGTGCGTGCAAGGTCTTTCAGAGATGGCGGCTGAGGTGTACAACTGTGGCGGGGGCGGATTCGGCATCTCGATCATGGACATCGATCCTGACCGGGGTTGGGGCTGCCATGGGTTGACGGTCGCAAAGGAACGCCGTGACTGCTGAGGCAAGGGCTAGAGTGGCTTTAACTGATGCCGGCCGGAGGAAAAGGAAGGTTGAAGAGCAGCACTACAATGCGGAGGTCAAGACATCGTGAAGGGTCTTGGCTTCGTGTGCACTTAAGACAATCTAGGCTTTCACACCATGGACACTGTTTGCAAGCTGTTGAGCTTCTTGCAGAGTTGACGGCTCTCTTGCTGGGTGATGGTGTGATGTGGTGGTGCCGGAGTTGTCCACAGGCCACGACAAACCAAACGTATCCACAGGGGCTCATCGGCACGGAACGGCACACATTCAAAGTTGGTCTGTTTGCCGATCGGCCGGATCTTCATTTTTTTGATTCTGGGCTCGGGCCAAAAATGCACCACCTTGCCTTCCAAGCTCCGACTTTCTAACTAGAGTCTGCAAGGAGACCTTCAAGAAGTCTTTCGATGCCTCCTGCGTTGGCGCACTCCTCTGCTCCCAGGTCGTTTTGCGAAACTGAAAGCAGAACTGAGCATCAGGATTTCGGGTCGTCAAAGCAGGTGACTTGCTGAGTCCCAACAGTTGCAACTGACGGAATGTGGATAGTCACGGATGGTCGGCACCGTTACAGAGTCATCCCATGCGTGCAGGCAGTGATTCCGGGCATGCTGGCGCGAGAGGGCGGCGGAGATTTCGCCGTGAAGAAGCGTGGCACGCAGCTAGATAGCAAGGCCGCGCATGTCTAAGGAGCCTTTTAACTGTGCATTCAGCGATCGGCCGATGGATCTTGTGGCCTGGTGCCTGATGGCTGTTGCATTCCGAGGCTGATCTTCTCATCTGCCACTTCGGCCTTCAGGGGCGGTAGCGGCACGGCGCAGTTCGCATGCGGCAAGCACGCTCTGAGGCCAGGTTAGGGACAGTGGGATTGTGTTGGGTGTTGGTCGCTGCACGGTTGCGGGCATTGGTCTCGAGAGACTTGTAGTGAGCCTGAATGTGTGAGTGACGTCACGGGAAGTCGCCAAGAGGTAGAGCCGGCTGCCTGGAGTTCTTCCATTTTCGCTTGGCCGCCCTTGGTCCGGATTCAGATGTCATTGCAGCCCCTGCTTCAGGGCCTTGTCACAGTCCATTGCAAAGGAGTGACTTGGCACGACGGGCATGGCAGGCATGGGCGTCTTGGGGTTGCCTGTCTTGGCACAGGATGTTCGGGTCATCGTGTACATTCTAGAATGCTGCGGGGTTTGTACCATGAGACACGGACTTGTCCCTTCTACAATCGGCTCCTCGGACCGTTTCTTCACTAAGGCGGGCCTGACAAAGCAACGATGACGCATCCAGCAAAGGTAGTGAACCCTGCAACCGAAGACAACAGTGATCAATTTTTGCTCTGCTCTTTGCTGGCTCCACACTGACAACACATTGGCACGCCAGAACCAGCAGTCAAAGCTTGCCTGGGCTTGTGAACTTGCCTCCAGTTGCTGACACGAAGCCCGGCCATTCTATCCCCAAGTGAAGCCGACTCTGCGCACAGTCGGCCCAGGTATGGCAAGCAGGGAATTCACGCCGTGCATGTCCGCCTGGAGCCTTGGGCCTTGACTACCATGGCTCGAGCCGTGTAGAGCAGCCAGGGCTCCAAACCCCGTGAACTTCCCAGACATCACGTCTTCCAAGTCCAGCAGGCGAAGGTCTGAAGGTCAGGTTTGTCTGCAGAATGGGCTGGAAACATGAGCCGAGGATTGTGTGTTGGATACCCCTGGATACCAGAAGAAGATGCCAGAGATGTATGCAGCACACAAGACTGCCAGGGCCATCGAGAGCAGTTGCATCTCCAAGAAGACATGCGTAGGTGTGAGCTTCAGGCGACTTACCATCAAGTATCATCATTCAGTGCAAGCCGCGCAACCCTCGGAGCAGGATGGGCTGCACGGATGACATTGCGGAGACCTACTTTGCTCTGGGGCAGCAATCGCCGCTAGGATGGTCCAACGAGGTGGATATCCGACCCTTCCAGGACTCTCTGAAGAGCTTGTTTGTGATGTGTCTCGAAGACTGTCGGTGAAGTGGTTGTCGAAACTGCGCAGTGTAGCTGCCCAAAGTCCTCCAACGCATCCCGTCTCTCACGTATGGGCAGAGCAAGACGAGGCCGTTGATTTCCATGTCCGCCACGACGACAACATTGCAAGAGAGCGATAATAATTCCATTTCCGTTTCGCTGGCGTACAAGTGTTGTCTCCGAAGACCCAGTGCCATTTACTCCCACCCAACGTCTGAGACCTTCAGCCTGAGCAAGATGCAATGGTAAGCATTCCGTTGACATTCGGTGGAGCTTGTTAAGTGTGCATTCCCGTAAAGGAGGGATGGTCCTGCTGACGAAGGAATGCGAGATTCATCCCTGAGAGCGCGTCGGGCTCATGAGTTGGCTCTCATGAGCCCGTCCAGCAAGTTGCCTGCCATGGTCCAGAACAGGAACTGGCTCTTGGAAGGTGCAGATCGTAAAGACGATGCACTTGCAGGACCGTTTCCCTCACTACTCAGCATGAGACCTGTGGTAGCTTGCCCAACAACCGGTGCTTGGGCAATCGATTGAAAGAGCGGTCATGTTGAATTGTGCTGGGATTTCTGTGCGAGTTGACTTGACATGTCGTTGTCCGTTGGCAGTGCGCTGAGAGGGAGAGGCCCCCATGCTTGAGGGCGATCGTCGCACCATGAAGACTGTTTGTCTGGAAGGCGCCGCAAGAATAGTTCTTTCAGCAGCTGCTCGAGCCACTTTTCATCCGTTTTGTGCTGTGACGAGCTTGAGGTGATGTCGAATCTCGTGTTCATCGCTAGCGCTTTGATGCCGGGATTCTCAGGATCTAAAGACAAATCGATCGGTTAGTTATCCTGGTGTGCCATGTGGCGGATCCTATATTTTGAGAGAGAGCGAGAGAGAGAGTGTGAATTCAGTCAGTCTTGAAGCCTTCAAGGTCTGACAGCAACAAGTAACAAGATGTTGTGCTGACCCTTGCGGACAAACACGAAGTTCCTGCTGGCCCCGCTTTCCTGGCGTGTCCGAGGTTCATCGTGACCGGGCTCATGCTGCCGCAGAAGGCCCTGACAACTTCAGGGAAGGGCCAGGGGCAGCGAGAAGATGCGAGTATTTTTGCCGTAACGTGAACCGGCCGACCGTAACAGAGCCGTGTAACAGAAACCTGCCCCAACATCGTAACGCAAGCCAGCTGGTTCTTGTAACAGCATGGGGGCAGCCCCTTGTAGCAGGAACAGCAGTTTCGGGCTTACTGTAGGATTCACGGTGCAGGGCTTCGTAGTTTGCGGCTTAGGATCTACACAGTCGTTAGCATGCTGTACGCTTTTGCATCCTTATGGTGTTTAAAGGGATGTATAAGGCATCTTTGGGGGTTCTCCTTTGCCTGCCCTCGGGGGACCGGTTTTGGGTGCCCCACTTTGCGAGCATAAACGCTTCCTGCCCCGTTTCCGGTGGTTCCTGCCACGCTGGTCGTCTGGTTTGTTGCTGCGGCCGCCCGTTTCTGTCACGAGTGTGCGAGATCGGTTTCCGTTACTCCCCCACCCACAAGACGCAGGGATCCTCAGAGAGTCTGTGGAGGCACCGCCTACGGAGCTCGAGGTGGTGCGACCGCAGCTCGCTCAGGGATGGGTGGAGGCAGAAGAGAGGACGAATTGATTCTGTCAGTCGTTCGAATTCTTCTTGCGGGCGGCATCGCGGGATTTGGTGTTACAGTTGCGAAAAGTTGCATCATAGCCGCCAGAGAAAGTTCTGAGCCTTGGCAGTTCGCCTTCCCTACCGTCGATGTGGGACCCGCATTCAGCTCATGGTGGTGCGGAGTTCATACTACAATTACTGGGGTTGCTAGAGTCTACAACCTGATGGCTCAAGAAGACTACGAGACACGCTGGCAGCCGTGGAGTAACATTTGCCCGGGCGAGCTTGCATGTTGAGCTTCTCACCAGCAGCAACGCTAGGCGTGACTTGACAGGCGTCAGATGCGGCTGAGACCCTGCTCCTTTAACTCGCACCTGCACTTCACCGCAGCCGCCAACCCTGCAATCCTCCACCCAAGGCGCGGCCTGCTGGCAGCTGCTGGAATCCTGATCTTCAGCCCGGCAGGATGGCCCCTTCACAAGACGCAGTCGAGATAAGGCCGAGAACTACGAACACAGCACACACACACACGCGCACATAGAGTACACTCAGACACCACTCGGCTGGTCATGTATCTCTGGTGTGAGAGCACGTAGACAACATGACACCACGAGAAGGAGTTGAATGAGGTGAACGCATGCTGACTGGGCAAGACGCCTGCACAATTTGTGCCGTAGAGGCCATTCCACTCACTCAAAAGATTCTTGCCAGGACACTCTTTCTATCCCCGGATCATCCAGCAAATGGAGGAGGGCAGAGTTTCTTCTGAGAATTCGAGCTTGTGTGGATTTCCCCTGCAAGTGTTCCATTTCCTGCGAAGGCTCGGATGGCTTTTTGTAGGGACGAAGGATGTGACTAGCAAAGCGTCGGACGTTAAGTCCACTGCCTCGTGCAATCTCTGCGAGGAACCGCAGAAGTTTACCAGCTGCATCAAATGGGCACCTCCTGCTTTATTGAAGCCTGGTCTTGAGTTTGGATCTGGAGTTCACTGACATTCAGACACGACTTGGGGAAAGTTCGACCATCAGGAGTCTGGTTGGGAGTGGACCGGACCATGCAATCATCCTGCTTGCAGGTTCCTTATGGTTTAGCTTTGCACTTGTCTGCAAGCCGGAAGATTCCTTTCTTGACCCTGCCATCAAAAAATCACTCCTTTCTGGTGTCTATCGGCCTAGCTGCCTGTTCGAACTTGGCTCAACCTCACATGTCAAGGCTTTGTGCTTTGTAGCAGCTGGCCCAGTTGGTCAACCAACACTTGCAGTCGTCGACTTTGGCGTGTGCTGATGCCTGGATGCATGTACCCAGTCGCAGACTGCATACTCTAACAGAGATCCTTATGTCAGAACCGGACAGCTTGCCCCGTGACAGCTCTCCAGTCCCTGTACCAACCGTCCACGAATCCAAGCAAGTGTGGCTGTCACAGCCCCCAGCCTGAGCCAGGCCTATGCTTCGGCGTGCGTAGTCTACTTGGGCATCGCAGTGCCTGGGTGCTGCCATTGGCTGCAGTGAGGGTTAGAAACTGTATCAGAGCGCTGCATCAAGATTCGAGTACCATCAATGTCAGAAGTGGTTCCAACACAGGTGCAGATGTAAATTACCATCAGCCGGACATGAGCATTTTCTGTTGCCTCAGAACAGGTACTATCTCTTCGGCACAGCTGCACAGCCCTCTGCTGTTCGAAACATAGGACGGCTTCGGTCACTGAGGTCTTAATGCGAGCCCCGTGTTTGTTTAGCGGAAAGTTTAGCGCCGCAGGCTGGCGGAAGACTTGACAGTAGCTTCAACCGCGGTGGGGCTAACTGTGCCTTGCTGTGACGAAAGCACAGTCGACAACTTCAGCTTCGGTCGAATCACTCAGCACGAGCACAGCAGCACCGCAAGACAAAGACGCTTGGTAGGGCTCTGGGGTTGATTTCAGCATCACCGCATCCCAGAGTGTATCCTGCTCTCGAAGCGAGTCGTGGACATCTTAAATTCTTAAATTTTGCAGCCCTTCACGACCCACGATTGGTCAGCGTCCCGCGTAGGCGACCGCATGTCACCAGGAGCCGATCGTCAGCTTGTGCCTTTGCCGGACCTCTGGTGGCCTTGCCTGGCTCAATCACATCTGCTATTTATTTGCTACTTGGGCAAAGAAGGGTGTCTAGCGAAGTGGCATCTTGAGTGGGCTGCAGGTATGGTCGTGTAGACTGGATTCATTTTCTCGGGTGTGGGGCCGGGTGATTGCATTTCCGGGCTGACGGACAGACATTCAGCTTCGACAGCAGTATGTGCGAGCCCAATACCACTCCTGTGGGATGATTACGAGTAAGTAGATCTTGTCCCCCCACAGAGTTGTGGCACGCCCTGGCAGCGCCAGGTGGATGAACACCGCAGCAGCACTGGGGCTGGTAATCAAGCTTATCCCGAACCAGGCGATGTCGGGGAACTCTGGGCTGCACACGCCTTGACGTAGGATCCCTCTGAATTTGTTTTCGAAGCTGTGCAAGTCGCAGAGCTGGGCGGCGAGTGTGCAGTGGCGTAGAAGCCAGTTTAGGTAAACCTGGAGTCCCAGCCAATCCAACTCCAGTGCAGAAGGTCTCGCGATGATGGCAGTCCAGTCTGTTGCAACCCGTTTCTTTAGACCCCACATCCTGGTTGCAGACGTTAAGTATATATGTTCTGTTCTGGTCTGCTCTGCGCTGCTCTGCAGTGTTGTGTTGTTGTATGCATGCATGGATGTATGAATATATGTAGTATACGCTAATGTATGCCTGCATGACTGTCTGTGCATGTGCGCGTGCTCGTGGCCGTATGACATGCGTGGATGTATAGTAATTGTGTACGTATGTGCTACATACATATGCACACACATACAAAGTACGACACACGGACAGAGACGCACAGACAGAGACAGAGACAGACAGACCGAGTGAAGCCAAACAGGCAGCCAACCAAAGGCGTGCCTCCATGTGGGGGCTCGCCCCGACGAGCCCCTCTGAAAGAGAGAGACAGAGACGCAGAGACAGACGGACAGACAGACAGACACAGGCAGGCAGGCAGACCGGCCTGCAGGGAGACAGCCACAGAGAGGCAAGGGGGAATGGCCCACAGCCCTGGCGAAAGAAAGAGAGAGAGAGAGAGAGAGACACATGCCAGTGTCCCAACCCCGAAGCAAAGCAAAGCAAAGAGACACGTGCAGGCATGCAGACATACAGGTAAACAGAAATACACACATGCACACATGCGCACGCACGTACTCACATTGACATGCAGATGCATACATACGTGCATACTTATCCCACGATGGCTTGCTCAAGCCCGTGAGGCGTTGGTGGGTGGCCCAGGGGTTCCACGGCGAGAGCAGAGAGCTGGATGTTTGACGGTGTTCAGTGTCGGCATTCGTCCTTTATTGTGTATAGGGGAGGCAACATGGTTGTTGCATGCAACTCGAGCCCCTCGAGCTTTTGATGACGTTCCAGCTACATGAAACGTAAGTACTGCAAAGCATCGGCAAAGGTTTGTAAGTTACTTAAAGGGCCAATGAACTGACACTTATGATACTGAAACAGCCCATGTGCCTACTGTGCATCATGTTGTTCATGGAATTCCTACCGAGATTGCACTGCACCTCCAACTAAAGTTTACAGGAAACATCCTCCCACTGCAGTTACGGCGAAGCTGTTGCTTTCACTTTGTCATGGCTGTAGAACAGGGTCGCAGATGCGGGCCTGGCTTTTCATCCACGGTTTCGAAGATCATGTGGAGGGCTGCTTGCGCCAGGGACAGCTTTGGGGGTTTCTGGTTTAGTGCTAAGCTTTTTCTAGAAGCCCAACCACTTCAGACACGGAGCCACCGTCAGCTGCCCACCCATGTCGCAGCCAATGGCTCCCTGAAGCGTCAAGCCGAATGAAACCAAGCGTCATCAAGGAAACAGGCGGCGCCAAATCTCGGCGCTGTCGCAGACTTGTTCATCGAGACATTCGCCGCCTTGCAACAACCCATTCCCAAGCTTCAGAGATTTCCTTCACCGAGTCCAGTCGCGAAGTCGCGATTGAACCAGACCAGCGACTTGTAGCTGAACACGAAGCGCGGACTCGCACGGCCATGGCGGTGACTGCAAAGACTCGGCATGTGGCTGTCGTTGCGCTGACCGGGGAGGTCCGCCGATGGGGCGGGAAAGGAGGTATCTGAGATTCCACATGGCTGACGTGTACAGAGATTGAGGCTAGGTTGCTCCACGGCTGGGAGGAGTCTATTGAATCTGGTGAGTCTAGTGGCTGAGCGGGAGACTGGAGCTCAGGTCGTTGTGGAAGCCGATGTGCTCGCCCTGCACACCGTCACCCGGCCGTGCAACTGAGGAAGCTGCGTGCCTCATTATCCCGACTCCATTTTTGCACGATCGTTGCTCCGCAACAGGTTTTTGAAGCTACCTCTGCAGAAGCCCTAAATGCCCTCAACCACACAATGCAGTCAGTCCATCGCTCGTAGCCCAACACCGTGACCGACATCTCGCAGTCCCACATGCCACCTTGGGCAATGCCTCGAAAGCTCGCCTTGCATGCCTTGCAAATTGGGCTGGTTTGAGAATTCATGCACAGGGATGCCACAAAGTGCGCTCCAAGACCAGAGGTAGCAGAGCTGAAAAGCACGGTGGCGCGGCGACGCCCGCGCTGCGCGCCCTGCTGGCAGCAGCTTGGGCGAGAATTTGGATCTTCCGAGGAAAACTCCGGGAAGTTTGGCGAGGGCCTTGCAGGGATGCATGTGTCTTAGTGGATTGTTCTCCGATCTCATGCTCTGATACACTTTAACATCGAGGTATGCCGTGACCGCGCGCCACGTGACCGCCACGTGCCCACAGCCTTTTCACGGCCGCGCGATGACTCTATGAATCGACTTTCTAAACTGATTTGCTCCTGTACCCGTTGCAATGGGTGCCCCAGCAGGCCCAGTCCGTCAAAAAGGCCACTGCTCGATTTCCTCCGACATACGAAGCAGGAGCTCCCAGCTGGGAAATATGTCTGGGTAAGAAGAAAGATTTGTCGAGCACTTTGGTTTGTTTTGTGGACGATACCCCCCAGTCGGAATTTCGAGTCGGAGTGCATGAAGCTTGCCGGTCTGCTTGCTCTTCGCTGGATCGGGGAAAGCCGCGCTTTTAGCGTGTGACGTTTTTTTGGTATTGGTCTTGATGTCTATCACAGCTCAATCTGACAGCAGGGTGCATGTTCACTCGAAGCCCCGAACAGCTTTCCTGGAATGGCTAGCACGGGGTGGTGAGTGTCCTGCGGACCCAAGGCGGCTGCTTGTGGCTGGCCGCGAGCTGCAGGATCAGGAGGCCAGGACCGAGGGAGACTCAGATCGGCCATGGCTCTTGCCGAACCAGGCTGTTGTGCAACTGCAAGATGATCTCGTCCTTGTCAAGACTCACGACTGAAGTCGTAGCCACGCAAGCATCTCCTTTGGAATGTGTGATTGCGTGTCGTCCATCGGGCGTACGTCTTGCAGTGACTAGTGCAGCACCCGGCACTCAGACGACCCACGTGTTTGGCCGATTGGTTGGACGAGAATTCTAGGCAAGCCACGCATACCTTAGCCGGAGCCAGATGAACATCACGGGACCCCAGTCTCAGGTCTTGGCTGACACTCTGCCGTCCGATGAACCGGCCACCCTGCAGCTCGTTGTGCCTTGCTTGAGTTGTCGTCATAGGGTCGATGCTGGGGTGTTTGGGGCAATGTGGAATTAGCTTGCTGGCTTGTACATCCTGCTGCAAATTCTCTCTCTCATCATTGTGCAAATCTGTTGGTTCGAGAGCGGAAATCCTGCAGCCGGAGGCCCTTCCTTCCCAAAGCCTTGCGGATTGGTCACCGCACTGCGTCACAGGTGGCACTCAACCCCTGGGACTTGCTGCTACTCCGAAGGGCACAGAGCTGTTCCGTGGAGGCCGCCGTCCCGACGCACTTGACAAGAACTTTCAAGAACAAGGGGTTTATTTAGCACTAAGGCTGGAACACTCTCCGTCGTAATCAATGGCTTGGTTGACCACGTAGCTTTGTGACTACAGCTGCTCGACTTTCTCTCCGAGAAACGACCACCCAACAACGGAAAGCACATGTAAACTGCTCCGCATGAGGTTGCGACCCACCTACACACCTTCCTTCCTTCACTGATTCTTTCGTTCGTTCATGACTGACTCGTCACGAACATAAGGGGTCAAGTTCTTTCTTCAGCCATGCATCTATTCATCTACAACCCAAAATCTGAACATGCAGGAGACGCTGCACATGCATAGGCATTTGAGCCGGACAAGCTTACGTGTTAGTATGTATGTGTATGTCTTTTTGTCCGAGTTGCGGGTGTGAAGCGTATGCAAGCATTCAGGTGCGGCATTAGCTGGGTGGACGTTTCTAAAGATATCTGATATCTGCATATCCATCCAGCAGGCATGACTGCGCCATCCATCCATCCATCCATCCATCGGCTCCACTGACACCAGCCACCAAGATCATCAGGATCCACGGCGGCCAAGTCCTTGGCTTTCCTTGTGTGACACGTTTCGGTGCCTTCTTGCAGCCAAGGCGAACTATATGTAGCTCAGCAATCAAAAGAATCACCAAGCCCGTCAGGAAGGCAGCGACAGCATAGTCTCCAGCCAGTTGCAGCCATGGCTCCAATCGGCGAAGCAAGTGGAGCCCACCATCCATAACATCGAAGATGTCAAAGATCAAATTGGCATTGTCAGTCTTTCGAAGAGAGCCGAACTGAGTAGTGTCATCTGCAGGGACACCGAAAAGGCCCTGCCTCATAGTTCATCAGCGGGTCGAGGCTACGCGTCTCCGCCCCACAATTCCTGATGGCCAACCTCTTGTCCGGCTGGCCAGGTCCATGTCTTAGTCGATGGGTGCAATAGGAGGAAGAGTCGCACTTCCGATACAGCGCCGGGGGAGCAACTTTCGGCTCCTCTCTGCTGTCCTTCTTGGCGAGGATCTCCTTCATTCGCTGCTGTGCTCCACCTGGTATCCATCAGCTTGGTTGTGTGGTCGCCTGCGCCTCGGCGGGGTCGGCAAGGATCTTCTGCAGGGTTACAAGCGCCTTGATATGCTGCGCCTCCTGCTCCTGGTGCTCCTCGTCGAGTTTCTTGTCGGCGAGGTTGCGAGCCCTTTCGTCGATGAAGGACGGCTTCGGCTGGTCCGGGTAGATCTGCCATCTCCACTCCGCCAGGATTCTTTTTTCTAGCAGCCTTGCGGGCCTTCGTTTCCGCTTTCTTGACAGAAGTCAAACATTTCTGGATCATCTTGCCCGCTGATGACTGTCCTTCCCCCATTCGGGTCGGCTCGGCTGCCTCCTCGCGTCCTTGCCCGGCACGGTTCCACCTCCATCGCCTGGCAACTCGGGAATCGCTGGGCTGGCTCTGACTTGTGGTCGCGCCACTACCCATTGTCGCCGCGATCCCAATTCGGCCAGCCGCCGAAGACCACGATTGCCGCTTTGATTTTCCACCCGTAGCTTCGGCCTCCCTGGATGCCGGTCTGGTGTGGTGGCACTGCAGCCGCTGCAATGCCTTTGTTGACATGCGAACCCCTAGCTTGCGGGACACGTGTATTCGCCATCGTGCCTTGGACCTTTGTACTCGCTCACGGCGATGCCAAGCCGGTGAAGATGACGGCGTGGCAGCGGTCCTAACTTCGGCACTGGGGTCGCCGGCAATATGTCACTCCTTTCAGTGACGTTCGATCCCAGACCCTGTATACAAGAATACGTACGGGTTTACACATATACATGTACATGTACATATATATATATGTATAAATATGAATATAAATA
>CAJNJA010008586.1:54544-76048 GCA_905231915.1 Symbiodinium necroappetens
GCCTCATCAGTTCTTGCCAAGCCTAAGTGTGTGTATATGTGTATGTATGTATGCGTGTATGTATGTATGTATGTATGCATGCATACATACTTATATATGCATATATCTGTGTTTCACATATATATATATATACATATGTTCATAGTTCTGTGTATATATAAATACATGTACACGTGTGTACTCGTATTTATATTTTAGGTAATCAGGTACATGCCAACCTACACGTCGTGATGCAGAAGCCCCAGGTCCCTGACTCCTTGCGAACCCCCAAGCCGAGTAAGTTGACGAAGTGACATGCTCGGCTGGGTGGGGGAGCTGTGAAGACGTACTGATACCAGAGAGCCATGTTTGTGAGTGGGGGAATTAGTCAATGCCTTGCGGACGTAGGACGGAGTTGCCTCACAGCCGTGCTCGCCTGCCAACGAGGTGTGGGGAGACAAAATGTTGGCGGGTGTTTCAAGTTCGGGGCAGAGATTGCTCAGAGCCTTGCTAAGATACATGCTAGGATTCTCCTCTCCTGTCTATTCGCGATGGCTGTTAGCAGTGGAAGCAGTGAGGGATGCGAACCTTCTCGCCACATAGACCATTGCATCCGTCGAGACTTCGGAAATTAGCTGAGCAACTACTGCCAGGTCAATTTGCCTACGCTGCTACTGCCTTCAGAGCGACTACGCCTGTTGCGCCTTGGAAGGGTGAAATGCTTTGTTTCGAACATTGCCTTCGCGAGCACTGACAAAGCAGTGCTGAAACCCCCATTGAGCACCCCCCTAAAAAGAACAGCACTTTTCGGAAAACCCCCTGACATCATCCCCAGAGCAAAAACAAGAGCAAAAACAAGAGCAAAAGCAGGAGCAAGAGCAAGAGTAGGAGCAAGAGAAAAAGCAAGAGCAAGAGCAGGAGTATGAGCAAGAACAGAAAAGCAGAAGCAACAGCAAGAGATAAGGTGTAGTACTGCTCTGATAAGGACAACTGTAGAGTCACTATAGAGTGTAAAGATGCCGGTAAGGTTGAGCCTGGTGGCCGACGACATGCCAGGTGCGACTGGCGAGATGGGAGCGGGATTCAAGCTCGACCAGTGGCTCTTCATCAACAGAGCGCTACGCAGATTCGCTTTTCCAGGCCGATGTGTCTGCTCGTCCCGTGAATACCGCGGCAGTTTCAGATTCGACTTGATCGTTGAGAGATCTCCAATGCCTTCACTTTAACTTCTTCCACAGGCTCGTCTGTCTTCTGTGCTCCAAGGTGGAAGCGGCCAAAGCTGTGCAATTGCCTGCTCCGGACTTGTCGCGCCCTGTTTCAACCTTCAGCGGCATACATGCCTGATACATATCTAGTATATCTTAGCACAGCGATAGTGGCGTGGCCGATGTGGTTTCGGGGCTTTCGCTGCAGGTCGACGGCGTCGTTCCCGCCCTTTTACAGAGCTTGTTGGCTATAGGGACTCGGAGCTATAGGCAAACCGAATCCGGACAGCGCCATCACTACGCAACACCGGTCGTTGGTAGTCGTCCCGGACGCAGGCCAGGCCAACTGATATGCTTGTCTGTGTGGTGCAAACCAGCAACATGATGGTGATGATAGTGGCATTGTGATGATACGTAGCTTGATGATGGTGCTGGCGACGATGACGGTCATGGCTGTGAAGATGAATACGGAACACTGATGACTGTATCATCGAAGGGAATGCTGATGACGATGGCAGTGACGACGAAGATGTTCTTGTTGATCATGAATAATGACACAATGATAACGATGATACAGGTAGTGACGACCAGGTAGTGTGGTGGTGGTGGCGGTGGTGGTGATAAGGGTCACGATGCTCGTGACGTTCACCATATTCTTCGACATCATGGCCATGGCCTTGCAGGTGGGTGTACCCCTTCCAAAATAGCAACAAAGGCAACTTCGGTGCACGACGCTACGCGGCGACCACTGCAGATTTGATGGACAATCTCCGCCAGGCGAGAGGATGGCTGGTGTGGTTGAGCTTCACTCTCGTGAGATACGCTGGAAGCTTTGTGCACTGCAGTTGGAGTGCTTTCGTTGTGGAGTTTGCTCCTCGTTTCGTACTGTCCGACCCCAGCAACAGGATACGCAGGACCTGGCCCCCCTGAAAGGTGCCTTCAGCCTTCTCGCACTACTTTCTCATGCAGGTGAGGAGCATCATTGTTGCAAAGGCTGCAGCCCGGGCATCCGTGTCGCATAAGAGTTGCGATAGAGACCTATGTATTTTCCTGTTGGTTACAGCGTTACTGGTTTTGCACTCCACACAACCAAAACTTCAGAACCTCGACTCGAGCTCTGTAGGACCCCCGGGACGGCGCGTTTTCGGAGCTCCGCTTCAAGTTCGGCTTGCCGAGCTCGCCTCTGCGGCTTGCTGCAAAACCTCCTTGTTTCTGCCATCAGCGGAGCCAGTTGCCCAAGCATCTCCAGTGGTTTAGGAGTCTTCGACACGGTTCCCGCTTTTTTCACCGAACTCTGAGGTTTCGGAGCGGCCTGCTCTCCGGCGTGGTCGTGCCTTGCATGGCATCAGGCTAGCGAGGGAGAGAGAGCCATTGTTCACGTGCCTTTGGATGGGAGTTTAGTTTGATAGGTCCGGGGCAGGAGGATGAGAGGTTCAAGCAGGGCAGGATATCCAGGGTGTTCAGGGCATGCCATGCTTGAATGGATGGTTTCCTTTGTCGTTGTCTCCAACACCCACGCAAGAAGCTCGTGTTGTGTCCGAGGACAAGAGCCTTCCGAGTCTGCTGCAGCACTTCTTCGGCCAGCAAATCGGCTTCTACTTTGCTTTTCTGCAGCACCTGTTCAGCCTCTCGGTGCTGTCGATTTTGGCCTTTCCGCTAACTTCAGGGTGTTTAAATGACTAACATCGCTGGCAGTGGGCCCTTGTGGGGATTCTTCGACACCCTCCACGCGCGGAGCATGCCCGACAAGGGTCTGGAATAGTTGATCTCTTAACGGCCCCGAACTCCCGTCAAGACCATAGCAGCTCTTTCGATCCAGGTTACGGTTTTGCTTTGACCGTCTTGCTGGCTCCGCTGCTGGCAGTCTACAGCGTGGACTGGGCGCAGCACGTCGTGCATGCGGTGAACACTCAGGCAGAGCTTGGGGTCCTCCAGACTTTGAACTTCCGTACCGGGATCGTGCCACTGCGACATGTCGAACATGATATTTCAGGATCGATCGATCTTCGTTGCCTCCCACCGAACAGCTCGCCGCAACTGTCAGCAGCCATGCAAAGCCTTGACGCCAGCCAAAGCCTACACCAAGAAATTAAGAAATTAGAAGGAGAAGTTGAAGCCTTTCCTACTGGTCGACGAATTTGCAGCCGAGTTGGACTCGGAGGTGGGCTGTGGGTTGAGCTTTGGGAGTGATGGGCTTCCGACTCAGGGATGTTTGGAGTCGTTTGAGCAGGGTGTACTTGGCTGTCTTCGAGCTTGCGAGCGGGAGTGGCTTCTGTTCACTTTGACGCTGTAGCTAGATGCTGAGGTGAAGGCTACAGGCGTTGAGGATTGGCTTAGGACCTGTATTCCAAGATCCTAAGCCCGAAGCTTTACCGTTGACGTGAACTGCAAAGGCAGCCAAGAGGCGCTGGCCTTTGTGGCAGCTTGGTCTCGTAAGGTTTGCGGTGAAAGGAGGGGGGTTTCTGCAGAATCTCCCAGAAGAGGAAAGAGTTCCACTGACACGTCGAGAATTGACGTGGGGAAGCAAGTGCTCGCCCTCGTTCAGAGATGGCAAGCAGACACTTGGTGTTGAAGTTGCCAGGGAACGGCGTTGACAAGTTTGTGAGTGGGGTTAAAGTTTGAGAGGAGTTTCAATTTGGTTGTATGACGTGTTTGTAAAGAACCAATCAGCCCCTCACGGCAACGAGGTCTCTGATGGTCGGGCTGACGACCACAGTATGGGGTCAATGTGTCATCGAGTCGTGGCACCGGCAGGACGGAACGTGTGTACACTTGGTAGATTGAGTGTTCGAGATGCATATAAAACCAAGCTTATAGTTGCTGACAAATGGATTTGGGACAGGAGATGTGGAAGTCCAGGTTTCATGCGCGTGAGACCGAATAGAAAGCACACCTGCAGCTTATTGTTAAGCAAGGCAACAGATATATAAGACATGGCTCAGACCATGCTTTTTTGAAGCGCTGGAGTTTCGAATCCGGCTCGTGCTGTGGGATGAAGATGAAGTATCCTAGAACACATCAACAAAAAGCCGAGAGCGCACATCCCCAGAATGTTCACAGCCAGCATCCCAACTGAAAAAGCTGGACTAGGAAACGGAGTCGTTGTTCCGTGCTCCCTGTTGTATTGATTAATGCTTCGTGGCAGCTAGCTCGATGGCCCGTCCGCGAGGAGCAGCGCTACGCCCTCCGCTGGGGATCCTGGAAGGCTGGATTTCGGCACGCGTTGAACTGCATAGAATCTATGCTTTGTGGCGAGTTGCAGGATGGTCAGTTCACGCCCCTGTTTGCACAGGGTTTTTGGGCAGTGTCAGCTCGCAAACCGAAGATTGAAATCAATGCATGTTCTGGCTTCTGATGTGTCTGCTGACTGTGCAAGTCTCAAGCGGCGTAAGATAGCGACCCAGAGCGAGGCAAGTCCGCGGGCTCGTAATTAGAATAGAAATTCGATGATTTCCTTCCAGAGAGAAGGCCCCCCGAGGCGCTTCAGACCCATCGAGCGCCAAGACCAGCTTTTCGCCGGGCCCTTACGTCGATGTTCTGAGTTCTGGCTTCCATAGCATGCGGTTTTAGCTAACTTCGGCCTGATCTGAAGAAGACGTGAAGCTACGAGGGCGAATTTTGACCGACAGCAAGCTTGTTCTCACGGCCGCTGCCGCATTTGTTTTGATCCCCAGTCGAAGTCAATCTCTCAGGTGGGCGGCTGGCGCTGAGCCGGGCGACTAAGCTGAAAGTCATCTGGACCGACCTCCAGCAACCAGCACAAAGCAGCCTTCGGCTGGCACAAGCTTTGCTGCGTCCAATCGTCTTGGCCCATCGGGTTTCAGGTGGATGGCCGGCTGGTGCAGCTTCATCACGACAGGACTCTTCTGTCAGAAACACAGCACCGACGCTCATCTCTGTCAACACCGGCCCCGGCTGCTATGGTGCAAGCATGCCGCTCGCAACCATCTGTAACGAGGAGACTGTTTCAAGCGCGTGTCATCGCCGAAGCTTGGCTGCAGTCCAGCCCGTTCACACGATTGATACCCTGCTGCATCTTTGTGATTCAGTGAGTCAGTGAGTTTACTCGGCCTAGCAGCGTGTTCTGTTCAGCCCTTGGATAGGCAGAACCAGCAGGCATAGACCAGGATTTAGTGTTTTCCCGCGAATGGCTTGACAAAATCCTGATGTGTGACATCCCGAAGCTAAAGCTTCAACTTTCTAGTATCATGGGGCAACTAGCTCATGCAAATGTACGGACCGCGACGTCTTGTAGCAGTTGAAGATAAGCTGCTGATGAGAGCCGCAGTCTTGATGTACCATCGGGTGAAGGTGAATCTCTGCTTTCTGGGACTCTGGGTCATGGTCTTCCTGAGCTTCTACATCATCCGCACAAGCCACGTCCAGGCAAAGACTTAGTGCAGGGATCGGGGTGTGGAGTTGTTTAGGTCTGAAAAATGTGCTCTTTCTGGTGGTGCAGGGGCCAAGTTCACAGAAGTTGAGTTCCAGGATGCATGGGATAGGAGGGTGGCAGGACCCCCCAAGATTGTCGGCTGTTGTACGGTGTGGGAAGGATTAAAGTTTAAAGACATCAGGTGTAAAAACCTCCGCATGGCGTCCGAGTGGGCACAACGTCTTCTAAGCTGCTCACCACCTGCATCGTCTCTTCGCTGTGAGAAGAGGTTGCAACCGAGAACTACGCCTCCATGGGAGCGATGTTCTCTGTTGCCCCTCAGCCTGGTTGAGTACAGAACCGAGTGCAGAAGGCTGATGATGCAGTTTCTTCGAGCGAAGCAGGCGGATCAAATCAGAAGCTGTGCAGGGAGTGCAGGGATGGCTGTCAGCACACCCCAAGAAATTCCGGCATCTGCAGATTGATGCTGCCTCAGCAGGGTTTTTACTTGCAGATCGGGTGGTGCACAAAACCGAGGGCACCCTCACGACCCTGCCACAGCCTGTTGAGTGCAGTTCAACTTGTGCCTAATCGAGAGTGTCAAGGATTAGTTTAGTCTTAACCGACTTGTAGATCCTGTAACCATGGGTCAACCAGTTCTTGCCCATTGTAGTGTTGAGCCCCGCAATTCGGTCGCGTCCAGGCGGCTTGTCCGGACCGCATTTAAAGAGCTTCGGCTAGAAACTCGACATTTGCAACTGCATCCTGTTGCATCTGGCTGCTTAAGGTAAGTGTGCTGCTGTATCACCTCTTCCGTGTTGTCGCCCACATCCTGACAGACGCGGAGAACCACCGAGAGGAGGACAGGGAAGTGTACACCACGAGAATTCGCGTTGCATACATCACAATGTGGTGCACAGCTGCCGGCATCTGGCATCGTCGGCTGAGTGGAGCTAGCCGACTAGCCGAGCTTGCACCAAGACACCGTCACGCAGAAGAGAGGCACCCGAAATGCAGGCAACTCTCAGATCCACGCCGTCGAGAACAGGCTGACACCAAGTTTCGAAGGCATTTTTTGCAAAACACGTGATTTGCACCACCTTGCTGTTTTGCACTAGGTGTGTTTCTGGATTTCCCGAAACTAGCATCCTGAAAGATGTTGCGGACACAGTTTCTTGTGGCTCTAGATTCCATGAAGCCAAGCATACTGTATCCAGACGAGTACCTTGCCGCCGTAGTAGCTCACCCTATTGCTTTTCCAAGACTAAAGAATGACCAAGACCACGCACCACGAGCTTTCCTCGTGGAGGGCTTGCGGCCGCTCGTTTTCGTATTGCAGCTTGCACGGCAGCGAATGCTTCGGCAAATGCCAGAATCCTCTCGAGGATTCTTGGGAGACGTCGATCCTGGTGAAGAAGTGGGCGCTGACGGTGATCGTCCAATGCCGCGGGCCTGTATAGTTGGGCATTCCAGATCGATGGTCGGCCGAGTCTTACAGGCATCAGGAGTCGTGCTGGGAAATAGGTTGATTGAATTTGGTATCTTAACCCGCCTTGCCTTGATTCGAGCTAGAGCAATGTAAATCAGAAGGGCAGATTACCAAGCCTCTCGCACCCTGTCAGAGTCAGGGTTGAAGACCTATCCTGCAATGCTTTGTCCTTGTGGTCAGCTCTTGAGCCATGCTGTAAGTGAGAGTGCCTGCTCCGTTTTTGGAGCTTGGCGGCACTTGGCAAAAATGCAGAGAGAGGGATCCCTTCTGAAAATGAGAGTTGAGCCCTGCAGATCTGCGCCTTCCAGGGGATGAAGGTAGGAAGCTAAAGAGTCATCACATCATCCACGCCGGGTGAATCTTCCTCGTTGGTGTACGACGTGAGTGTGGGCTCTATACCAGCAGATGGGTTGAGAAGAGCAGGGAGCCATGTAGGCACCCGGTGTGGACAGCTCTGTCATTGAAGCCGCCTGCGCTGGTAGCTTCTCCTTACCTGCACTGTGGCTTCCAAGGTTCTGCGACCATGCATTTGCTCTTCATCCGGCCGTGGCTTTGGCCGTGTGCATATGGCAGGCCAGAGGCTTGGGTTTGGCTCCCTTGTTGTGAAGGCTATCTGCCCGACATCGGGATGCATTGTTTACTCCGAGGCTTGCTGTGCTTGGTAGAAGGCTGTGCTTGCCTTGAGTCAGAACCTGCACATTGCAAAGTTGGGAGGGCAAGAAGACAGGCATGAAGGCATCGGGTTTCCAATCGTTCTGTGTGCTTCCGGCAGCTTTGGATCCTTACAGGCTAGCTTGACAGGCTACGATCTTCTGTAGTTCCGCTAGATTTCGTTTCAGTGCAATCTTCGCGCCCGTGGCAGTCCCGACATCCGGCATCGCCTCGGCATCGAGAGCTGCGCCTTTTGGGACAAGGCGGCAGGGATTTGGGGCCGACAAAGGGTCGTACATGTCGTACCCCTCGCCCAAAACGAAGACAAAAGCAACCTAAGGCCGTTCTGTTTCAGTGATTTAGGATCCCCATGCAGGGCCCGGGGGCCCTGCAAAAGAAGAAGAAGAAGCAGAAAGATTGTGCCTCCGGAGGATTGTTGTGATGTCGAGCTCCACAGTGGCGGACAGGTGCGCTTGGCTGGCAGGGTTCGGGATTCAGGCATGGCGTCACATGCCTCTTCATCGTCGTCTTCCTCGAGGTTTTTGCTAGAATCTGGCCTACCTCTGCTTGCGAAAACCCCTGGCTTGAAGCCCGTGTTGCCGGAGAGGTCCTCCTGAGCTTCGCGCAGCTGCGAAGGGAAGCGGTGGTTCGACACGCCAGTGCCTGGGCTCTCCTGGAATTTCCTTGTATACGGACGTTCCATGTATATGGCATGCATTCGTGAATTTGAGGTATGTGTATATGCATGCATGCATACAATCATGCATGTTTGTTTGTTTTGTCAGTCATGCTTTGCAGACTTTTCAGACACAACCACGGCGAAAGCGAGCACCTGGAAACCTGTTTCTCCGTTTTCTCTCAGCTCGCATGTTCATAAACACTCCTGTTTTGTGACATAGCGGCCCCAGTGTTCAAGCGACATGTAACAGAGACATCTGGCAAGTTCGGCTTCAATTTGGGGCGAAAGACTGTGACATTCTGAACATCTCTGCTCGGGCAGCGCGGGGCTCCCAGTAGGTCAAACCTACGTACAGCAGGGTTGCAGCGCCTGCCGCCCCTTAGCTAGGCCAGTGCAGTGTCTGTTGCAGGCCCCTGCCTTTTCGCTTCTGCTAGCTGCGGGCCCTAACCCCGACGGCTGCTTGGTACAGTCTCTCCGTTTCCCAGGCTCGTAGTTGCCTGTGGGATTCTTCCCGAACCCACGTACAGGTGGGCATTTTTACGTAGCCCAAAAAACAGATTTCCTTGCAGCACCTCAGACCAGTTACTGAGGGCAGTTCGTGGCTGGGTGGCTCGCCGCTTGGCTTCAGGTTCGTTTAGTTTGCTTATCTCTTTTACTTCCGGGTTCCATCTGGTTTCTAGCCAGGTATGATGTTTTGTTTTCCAATCTTTGCACACCGCATTCGTCCTGTGGCAGTGTTGAAGCGGGTTGAAAGGCTTACAAAGGCTGGGCCGCATAGTAAGCGCCCAGCTTAGGCGGAATGACGCTGATGACGAATCGCCCGCAGCTTGCGATTGGAAGCGTGCACTTCCTGACTGGAATGGTTGCAAGCGCTAAACACTTTGCAGACCTGCATGCATGCGCAGCAACCGAGCAAACACCTATGCAGCCTCCTTATTCAGAGGCACGGCAAATTCATGGGACCAATGAATGGCCCCTCCCTTCCAACTTCAAGGAGAAATCCGAGCGCATGTTCCCATCATTGGGTTTCCCGGTACATGACCGCCCATCTTCCGCCAGCGGTCGGGCACGTTGGTTCTTTTCAGCCTTTGGCATCGAAGAGCCTGTGCAACGAGTCGCGCATCAACCCAATCAACAGAACACCCGAATCGTGCGACTGGCCGGTCGGGTCTGGGTTCGGGCCCATCGACCTGCCAAGAGTTTTGGGTATAACTTACAACCTCAACAACACCAGCTCTCAGAAAATTCCTCTACAAACTCGGCCAGTCGGGCAGTGCAACATGTCCGGGCTGTGAAACAGCTTGAGTCCCCTCCACAATGACAAAGCCCGGCCAATGTGCCCAGTCTGTACAAAGTGTGCTTGTTGGCCGGGGGTGCAGCTCCTGTGCGCATGAACCTCGAACATCTGAACCACGGGCTTGGCGGAGTGCCTGTGGCGGCAGGTCTCCAAGATTTTCACCCACAACCTGCTGAAGTGGATAGTCCCTCGAGACTCGGATGTGAAATATGGCGGGCACCAACCTCAGAACCTCAGACTCATTCGGTGGGTGATCCGTTGTGGAACACATCGAAGCTTCAACTTACCTTTCCGCTGCAACCCGAGAACTCATAAGGACTGTTCGGCTTCCTCTGCAACAGAGGCCGCGTGTCTGCAACGGCAAGCAAGTCACAGCAGGACCGCATGGGGAGGATGGGCGGTAACGGAGACACGTTTCCTACAGTGTGGACAGCACCTGCACAAATCTCCACATCGTTTTTCGGGCATGCACGTGCATGCCGAGGTCTGTACCCTCTGCTGGCAGTGGACTTTGCTGAGGATGTGCTGACGGACCTCGCATTTCGGTGGCAAAGACAAGTCCTGAACGACTGATGCTAGGCATGATCAAGCGCCAGTATACGCCAGTGATTGCAAAGAGGCTCAGAGAGGGCTTCATTACTCAAGGCATCGCCAAAGTGGCTCTATAGAACCCTGCTGAATCAAGATATGGCGCATTCCACGATGTATAAGATGGTCGTCCCGGCCAATCATTCGGCTTTGCGAGCAGAACCTGCCTACTAGTAGCTGAAGGCTTTGCGCAAACACGCTTGGCCAAGCAAACCTTTCTGCTGCTCCGGGTCTTGCCACCCTGATGTTAGAAGGTTCTTGTGCGTTTCAGGCCATGTCAGACACTGAGCTGGGCCGCCGTAGAGTCGGTCGCAGCTTCATGGACGCATACAGTTCAGATCTGTCGATCCGTTAAACAGAGCCGGGTCTTGCGGGCACGGGTTCTGAGATTTCTCATATTTCCTCCAAGGTTTTCTTCTATTTCTTCTTTCAGATCGAGAGATTGCTAGTATTCTTCCCTTGTGTATTCCGTCCAAAGCTCCAGACTCTGTTTGGAGAAGCCGCAACTCCAGACCGTGCGCTCTTTCAACTGACCCAACCGGATGTATCCGATGAATTTCCAACCCAAACCGTAAGACGAGATTCCAATACAGGTCTGCCGAGAGCTTTTGCTGCAAGCGCAAAGGTCGGCTGCGGCGCTGCTTGGCATCGCTTTGTGCACGGCGCGCTCCTCTCTTGAAGAGGCGCAGGGCAACCTCGCATGCTGCACTCCGCCCTTTACGAGATCTTCTGTGATGAAAGTCTTAAAGACACGATCCGTCAGCTGAGGTGTAGCTTTCGTCAGATTGAATTTTTAAGAGTTTGGCTGCAGGGATATAGAGACCAACAGCTGACGGACCGTGCAGAATTCCAGGTTCTGGTAAAGTATCACAATCATCTCAGCAGTTTATAGTTCCTTCGGCCTACTGCCCCATCCGCCGTTGTGGATAGCTCGGGTTTACCGCGCACGTGTCTTGCAACTTCAAGGGCACTCTCCCAGCCAGCTTTGTAAAGACATCGCGAAAAACGAATCCACCACTCGAGTCTCACTAACTTATACAGAAAGGACTGGGAGTAAATCGTGCTTGTTCGGACACATCACATGTATCGCTGCAAACCCAGAAGAAGTAAATCATGCTTATCCTCACACGCCGCAACAGTCCCCTCTCCAGACCTCAACTTATATGATTATGTCTCTCTACACGTAAATTACACGACACATTGCCATAAACTGTGGATCAATGCACAATGGGCGAAAACGCGAGAGAAGTGCACTGTGCTCTCCTCGCAGGTGGCAGCGTAGTGCCACAGATTTGCCAGGCGATGCAGGACTGCGCACTGAGTTGCCAACACACTGCTCGGAGTCTCAGGTTGAGGGTTCGCTACAGGCCGTCGATCTGGAATTTAGTTTTGGCTTCTGTTATGGTGCTTTCGTACGTAGGTGTCGGCGGGTGTACAATGTGTAGAATAACATGGGTTCCTGAGCGCATCATCGTAACTTAGTCTGCGATTTGTTTAGGCCCCGGTAGATACTCTGTCACCAATCAGAGTCGCAGGCTTGGGGCTGTTCTCTGCCATCACCTTTTCGTCAGCGGTCTTTGGCGGTTGTAGAAGTCTTGTGGGCCCATGCTGTTACACTTCCGGGGTAGCTCCGACCCGTTTTTGCCAAGACTGCATTCGCTAAGGCGGCGTTTGCGACGAAGGGCATCCCCAAGCCATCAGTCAGAGTCATTGGCCCCAAAGCAGCATGCCTTTGCAAGCGAGTCTGAAGACAGCCTTTCGACTGCTTCAGGACCCTCCAACTTGCCGCTACTCAGCTTGAACAGCTATAGCCGGGACTCAGGGGCTCGGGCTTGCCGTTGCAGCTGCACGCAATTAAGCTTAAGCTTAAGGCCGAGCTGAAACCACCGCAAGCCAAGGAAGGAACTTACTGCAGCCTGCGAGTGCCAGCTGGACAAGCAGGCCGCAATGTGCCATTGCTTGGGCAATGCATATCCAAGGTTGTATTGTAGTGTGTAGACTTTGAGATTTCTGATGTGAGAAGGCGGCAGGGATCATGCGGCCTTGGTGCTGGATTCGGGCTCGAAGTTGTACATTACGTGTGAGTAGTTGGTACTGGCTGTTTCTGCTTTCGTTTGTGTATCGGGCTTGTATGCATCTATGATTTCTTCCTGCAGACTGATCTGCATGCTGTTCGCAGCGTTGATGCATGGTTTAATGTTTATTGCTTTTTTTTTCAGTTTGTTTGGCCGCATCAAATTTGAGCTGTATTTCACACGAGCCACTGCAGGTCGTCAAGACTTGGTTCCTTTCGCTTCACTGATCGGTTTGAGTTGGTGGTTCGCCTGTATTTTGTTTTCGTGCTGTCTGGTTTCATCGTTTCGATCTTGACTTTGACCATGATTATGGTGTTGTCTTCGGACCGAGTCTGGCTAGAGCCCAAATCTAGAGCCGAAAGATCCGAGAAAGCCCGAGCGGTGCCGGCATGGAGGAAAGGCTTCGAACGAAAGCACGGTCGAATGGAGGTCCGACTCCCAAACCGAAGACTGGAGGAACGTGTTGGATGAAAGCGAAGAGATGAGTAAGGCCGAAACCAAGGACCGACATACATCACTACAATATGAAGCAACACGGAAGCCCAAAACGCGCAGAGCACGGGTCTGGCTGCGGGACCCCAATGGTGACCCCAAGCAAAGCAGAACAAATCAGAATCTGATGGTTTGTCGAGCCTTTTCTTTCTGTCTTCCTTGGGAGCCTCGAAAAAATAAAGACAGTGGCTTGAGCCGACGCGCGGGTGACAACGAAGAAAGGTCGCAGGCCTTTCGCAACACAAAGAGCTTGGACTAGGCCTAGGCCTTTGGTTTCTGTTCTGCTTGAAACTGGTCGGTTTAGTCGAAGGAACCATGGGACGTGCTGGACACAGCGACGGACCTCTCTGTTCACTTTTTGGTGACGTCTTTGACAACTGTGACGCCGGGCTGCACACGAATCCAGCTTGAGGTAAGAGGCGCAAGCGACATGTTCCATGGATGCCTATGTTAATCAGTGTCATGCAGTCCTTCCCGGCACAAAGTCTGCGTCGAGCGCGGTCGACCGTTGGCCAGTTGGCAGCTGGCTGCTGTTTCTGTCGGGCACGATGGACATGTACGAGCTTCATCCTTCTCAGCTGGTGCCAATCTGTTCATGAGCTGGTAGATGTCAGCTGTGCATTCCGATCCAGGATCTACCCGTTTGCGCCACTTTTGTTCTTGGCGCGGCTCCGGCTGATAATGGACGCTTATTGCTTTTGGGCCTTGCTGAAAAAACCTTTACTCTAGGACGAATGGCTTCTCCGGCTGTTCGCGGAAAATAACGTGTCTATCATCTTGCCTGCGAAATGTATTTCTGTTGCAGGGGGCAGCAAGAGACTAATCAAGTTCTGTAACCCACCGGCCTTCATTGCTTTCGGAGCACCTGAGGGGCTAGTTTGGAGAGCCTGGTGCTGCATAGTGGTCTCGAGTGAAGAGTCTTAGGGAAGCAACACAAGCCGTCAAGCCGTCCCCCGCGGCTCCCGGTTGGTGTTTCGGGGCCGACGGGTCGGCACTTGTATGGGCATGAGTTTCGAAGCCCCGACAGACAGATCAAGATGCTGCTAAGTCAAGAACCACCAGGCGCTTCGAGTGAGGCCAGATTGCATCTGCGCTTGAGGCATCTGGTGGTGGAGTTCCAAGTGGATTTATTTCAGCTTCCTGGCAAAAGGATAAAATGGCTCTTGAAGCCAGCGGCAAGAAGTTTGATCCAAAACGTAAACATTCAGTGCCATATCTGGGCAGCTACTGTACCGGACCTAGTTCCAATGCGCCGAGGCTTTTGGACCGCCGGCAGCCGAAACCTCGCTTCGCGAAGGGTCTCCCGCGGGCCTGGCTTTCAATTTTCCAGTCCTATGTGTCACCTGGTTGCAACGTTCAGAGTATGCCATGCCGACGTTTCCAGACCGTTGGGGGTGCCGAGGTTTTTGTCCTCCTTGTTTGGCACCTAGGCAATGACAACGAATTATACCAATCGACCGAAGCCTCAAGCTATGCAGCGAAAACGGTCGCAAGAAGCCAAGGTACATTGGCGCGTCCGGTGGCCGCAATTCAAGAGCAGCGTTCTCTCGGAGTTTGTTTGCGCTCGGCAGGCATGGACGTGGACACAAAGCCAGAGCGCATTCCAGCTGTGAATCTCAAGCATCGGCTGGTTGAAGTCAAACACCAGATCCAACCGAGATCGCAAGAAGCCGAGGTTGTCGAACCTGGCAATTGTGACCTGGAGAACCACTCTAGTGGAGGTTCGGCTGTCAGGGTTTCAGACGTGTGAAGGGTACGGCTCTTCTTTCTGATACAGGAGATCAGTGAAGACTTCGTTCCTTGGAACTCCCAGTCTGGATGTAGACAGTCAACATCACATTCGCATGACCCACTCTCCGGAACTCTAGGGTCCACGACATCGAACCTCCAGTACGACGGTTTTGAGGATTTGTGAAGCACTTGCTGCCAGATGAATCATCTTCACCTCCAAGATCCTCGTAGCCTTCATCAAGCCGAATTAGCTTCAGAATGAAACAGCAGTATGCACCGCTGATGCCATGGTATGTAAGCTCTAACCTTGTGCTTAGACCCCAGCAAGCGGTCAGACCCATCATCTCTACACGCTCCCATATGCAGCCTCGATGCACTTCCGTCGCCGTGAAACTTAGCGATGCTGAGTTCAAGTTATACTGCACTTGTCCAAAGGAGGAGCAATCGTTCTTATGATTACACAAGCCAGCAGAGTGAACGGTGATGCTTATAGGACCTCGTGTGTCTAATGTCCAACATAATGTCTACATGTGTCTTCATGTCAAGCTTGGTATTCCCTGAAAGGATTGGCTCGGCCGTGAACCCGGAGTGCATGTCGCGTTTTTCAGCACGGCCATGCTTCTGCTAGTGACTTGGCCCTTAAAGTGGCTTGCTTTCGGCGTAGGGAGGGTGAACAGGCGACATTGAGAAGACGATAACTTCTGGGCGTGACCGCCGCAGCAACACACAGGGCTGCTCCAGTCGTACGCTGCCGCTTTTTGCTTCCAGCCGATTTCATATTTGCGAATAGAATTGAGCGTACCAGCCAGAAGTATAGGCGGCATAGGGAAAGGTTGGAGAGGAGCCACGAAGAGGTCTACTCGGGTTGCTGTGGGCGAGGCACTGTGTCAATCCAGAGCTAGCAGCCAGGTCTTTGTGCTGGGGATGGTGCATTTGGTCACCCCGGCTACTCCGACCGACGTCATCGAGCACCTTCAGCGCGAGCGGGAGGCATGAAGTTTATTGGGGTTGTATTGCTGGTTCTTGGGACTTTGGTGCTGAGGTCACGGCTTGGTATGTGGTATCAGTGAGTTCGCTGCGCCGTCGCAGAGCATGACCCCCGAGATGCTTCTTGCTTGACGCTTGCGAGGAAGGGCAGAGGGGTCGATTAACTGTCGGATTGCATGCACCGCGCTAAATCTTCTTGTTCACTCTCGGAGGCTGTGAGCTACTGACCGAGGGCATTGTCCTGGTTCTCGGGCAAATTATAACGAGAACATTTGCGCATCGAGATTCAGGGGGGGAATCGCAAATCTCAAACTGACCTTTCCGATCCAAGCACAGCTGCTCGAACAGGTCGAGGCGTTCTTCATTGGCCATGCGTCGAACCGCGAGGGCGCAGAGAGACAAAATCAGCGCATGGTCCAGGGCAGTAGTCGCAATGAAGAGCGATCAGAATAATATGATGTCCCTGCCGACCAGCCCATCGACAACAACTTTGCATGGCACCCCGCGCCCCATAGGACATCAAATTGGCTCAGGTCGCGTGGCTCTACCTGCAGCCGCGGCCGCTGGAAGCGCGCACGCGAGAGAGAGTGGATCAGTGACATGGCCGACAACACCTTTCTGGACGGGAACAGATCATACTCGTCAGTCTTCCGTTCATGCCAGTATAGCAGCAACTGTCAGATATGATAATATGAGCACATGTTGTCACGCCCCTAGTTTGCTGTTGGTTTGGCAACTTGGAGGAGCAGGCAGACGTGTCCAGCAATCGGTTTTCGCCTGCGCTCAGCTGCATTGCTAAGTAAAACCTGTCCAAGGCCAAGAGTCCAAGCGGCTTCCCCAAGCTTGAACCCTGCATCGAACTGCGAAACCCCCACCTGACAAGGCTTCGTCGGCTCTCCGATTCGGCGAGGGTGCGCTTGGCTGCCAAGGCTTGCCAGTGTCAGAAGTATGAACCTTGCGTGCGGTATGTCGGGTCGGCTGTCACTTCCTGTACGAATACTGTTGGAAAAGCATCGCAGGGCCGATGCTTTCTCACATTCGAACGCTTCAACATGGCGTCCCCGTTGTGATGACATGTGGAGCAAAAAAATCAAAAAACTAGATTAGATGTTTCTGCGAGGCGCGATTTGCTGAAACTAAGAGTGAGCTGTAAGCATGGATGCACTGGCCACTTGATGGGCTGGTAGCATGGACGTTATCATGCTTTGGGCATGGATGCACTAGCCACTTGATGGGCTGGTAGCATGGACGTTATCATGGGCCTTGTCCGATCAGCAATACTCAAGGAGAACTGCCTCCACAGGGCTCTCGCCTGCTTTGATCTACGCGCTCTACAAGTGGCGAACGTTGGTGCTGCACGGGCCGCCCCGGCCAATACCCCGCTCAGGGCTCAGGGTCGAAGAACTGATGGCTCGGCTCCGAGTTCTAGGCCGAACGATCCGTCTACTGAGATGGCAGGCGGGTCATGTTCACGAAGGATGATCCTCCTCGACAGTTCTCGTCTGATGTCTCCCCTTTGGTCATGCAGCGGTGGTTCCCCAGAAGAACACAGATCTGTATGTTGGAGCGCTCGCTGCAGTTGTGGCGATCCAGACATTTCGTGAGGAACTTAGAGGCAAGCTCGTCCTCCTTTTTATCAACCTTGATCAAGGGCTACATTGCCACGGAAGATGTTTGCGAGCTCGTAGGAATTTTCTGGGATCTGGTCCTTGAGCTGAGATGTTCAGTTTAAGGTGGCATCGATCGGGTCCCGACGGATGCGATCCCCTCTAACAACCCCTCCAAGCGCCACGAGCGGCTCAAGCATAGGGGTGGGTTGTAGTTTCCCTTGCCATGGCCGTTGCTGACTTTCGGCCCCCACCTGCAAGGACAGAAGGTGCGGACTCCGCAAAGTATTGATTTTGATCTTGACTTGTTTACTGATGCTTGTCCAACCTGGCTGCATGGTACGGATCTTTGAGTATGTGGCGACGTATGCAAAGGCTTGTTCGCTCCTGCCTCCACGCGAGCCATCTAGTTGCTGCTGCTTTAGGGGAAGAAGAGGCTTTTGCACGTTGCGGCAAGCCCCTGCAGTGGCCCTCAGCAGTGGAGTGCTTTTGCCCCTGTCATGCTGCCGTGATAGGCCCGGCATTACTGTGGCTCGAAGTTAGGCCTGTAGCTATCATAGAGTGGAGCGCTGGAACACCCTCCCCAGAGAGAGCACAAAGAGGACTTGTTTTGGCTTTTTCCCCATACGAGGGCTGGGCTACGTTCCGCCTGCGTTCTGCTACGTTCCGGCTTGTTTTAGCGTTTCCCCATAGTAGGGCTGAATTACGTTCCGCTCTTCCGCTGACTACGTTCCGCTACGTTCGGGAGTTGTTTTCGCTTTTTCCCCATGGTAGGGCTGGGTTACGTTCCGCCGCCCCGTTTGGCGGCTTATAGTATTATGACCCAAACGGGGCATGGGGAAGGTAGGGAAAGGTAGCTAGCACTGTAAGGACCGCAAGCGGCCAAATAGCTAGCGCTGTATAGTTTAAACTATTGAATTAGTCCCACGAAGGGATAATTATCTCAATTTACTTAAACTACCCTCTTTTTTGTGCGAAAAGAAGCCATTAAATGGCATGGGAATTGGGTGGTTCCCTTCAGCCTTCAACCCTCACAGGTCCGGCGAATCAAGCGAAGCCACGACAGCGAAGGTGATGAAATGCTGGTCAGCGGGATCAGGACAGAATTCCATAAAACGTCACCACCGCCACTGCAATGATGTGAGCATCTACAGTGGGGTTTGCGAGTTTGGAAATGCTTGGAGCATGAATGCATAGGACTCCGAAGTAATCCCTTCCCCCTAATTCAATATTAAACGCCCCCCCCCGCAATAAACACCCAAAATGTGTTTTTATTATTAGGGTGATGTTTTGCAGTAAATTCATGTTTCAGGGACTAAAAACCCTAAAAACCCTAAACCTCTTCAGGATTTTTGTTGGCTTCAGGGTTTTTGGAGCCCTCAAGCCAATTCGGAATAGGTTTTAAATTGTTGTGGGCTGATTTCGGGAGGATTTTCCGGAATGTGTTTTTGTAATGAGCGGGGGGCATTTAATGAAAGGGGGAACGGATTAACTCGAAGTTGACTTGAAGAATGGTCTTGCGGATGCGCGGCCAGTGAGAATGCGGGCACGCTTGATGTGTATACAAGGTGGGACTCGCTGGATAAGATTCTGCAGCTTCTGTAGTGTCCCGAAGAAAGCACACTGTTTTTCCACTTTGTTGATTGTCTTTTTCTAGCCGTCCGTTGTTTCGGCGAGAAGTTGAGCAGGGAGCAGGTTTCGTCGGGTTTCGCGAGCTAGTTATGTCCTTGCCCGTTTTGGGCAAAAGCATCCTGGTGGGACACATGCACGGTTTCTGCTTGATGTAATTTCTCGGTTTGGAAATCCATGTTTAGGACGGCTGTGCAACCGCCGCAGATACTGACGGGTCAAGCCGTAGATTCCGTAGCAGTCGTGAGTCGCGGCCATGAAATCCTGGAGCCTTGCGCTTGTTCTGTTCTGCGTCTTTTCGTTGGTCAGTTGTGGAATCAAGGGACACCGGAAGAAGATGGCAAATCGCGCCTCCGCTGAATTGGTGGCTGCTTGGCCAAAGCTCTGGAAATTCCCCTTCCTTTACTGGGTGTTTAAGACTTAGGATTGTTTTTCAGACGGTTTACAGTGTAAAGGGCCAGTCTAGGCATTTGAGCTGTAGAGGACAGTTTGTGCTCACGCGGCCTCGGCAGCCAAACTACCAAAGACGGAAGCACCTAATTCCAAATCGCCAACCCCCCAAACTCCAACAGCCCTGAATGTTAAAAGCGCTTGCATCCCTAAACTCGAAAGCTTCTAAACTCCGGGACGCTAAACTTTAAGGCCTGACCCTTCAAAGTTGAAAAGCACTAGAGCTCCTCAATCCCTAAAGCGCCTTCGCCTTGAATTAAAACACCTCCCAAACTCGAGACCCCAAAAAATCCCAGACCATAAAGCCTAAAACTCTAATCCCAAGGTGGCTGAACCCCTGAATGCGAAAACACCTGCACCTGAGCCCCTAAACCCGTCATGCGGGACACTTTCGAGGAGCCGTCATCGTCATCAGCTGCAACTCATGTTGTGGAAGCTGCTCGCCTCAATTTCACTGTTGGTTGATCGGTTTCTGCGAAACCTAGTCAGTGGGCGCACCTTCCGCTTGATTTTGATACAAGGTGCGCATTCCCGAACAGCGACGTGTATACTTGCAGCTTCCCTGAGCCCCTAAACCCGTCATGCGGGACAGTTTCGAGGAACCGTCATCGTCATCAGCTGCAAATCGCGTTGTGGAAGCTGCTGGAGCGAGTAGCAGCTTTCTGTCTGTGAAGATTTACAAAAAGTTTGGCGAGGATAGCACTGCAGCGCTTACGATGTTTCAGCTTGTCCCGGTCCGGTCATCAATTTGATGGCTGGCGTGAGGGTTCCCTTTGGGCCCACGCGAAGGGAGGACCGATCATCAGTGTTATCAACATACTGTTTCCCATTGGCGGGAAGGCGGCAGGTGGCGCGACCTCCAACACCGCACATCATGCCAGCTTCCGTGATCATGTACACTTTGTGAGGCGTGCCGTCTGTCGGTCCCCACTTGGACAAAGCAGCGGGGGGTCTCCTCTGCTTGCAAGGGGCCGTGCCTACGGAGCTTTCGCACTTTCGCATCGGCCCCAAGCAATAGTGCATCCCTTGCATTGGCTGCTGTTACGGAGTGTGCCGAAAACAAGAGCAACGGGGGCCTCGTGTGCCTACCTCGGGCCGTGCCGACGGAGCTCTCTCATCCGCCCCAACGGATTGCAAGCAATCTTTCCCGCAGAGCCTCAACCGTGAAGACTGCACAAAGACTGAGCAACGGAGGCCTCCTCTGCATGCAAAGGGGTCGTGCCGACGGAGCTCTTCAGCAACGCCCAAGGTCGTGTACATATCATACAGTCATACAGTGGCCTGCTTTTTGCGCCCCAGCGATTTTCTGTCGACAAAGCAACTCTACTCACAATGTGCTGCTGGTATATGGTCTATGACCTTCGAAAACATAGGTGTTGTCACGTCTGTCTGATTTCTTTAAGAACGGGCATGAGTGCTGTGGCTTTGGGTGAGTAAGAGCGAGAAAGCCTTGTTGCAGCTGCCTTTGACGGTCTGGCCCTTCGGGGCTTGCGTGGGCGCCCTTGCACAACGAAGTCGGAGGATGGTGCGACTGTGTTTGCCTGAGGTGCCGACTGCCGGCCCTTCAGAGTCGGGTGCCACCTGACGGCCCCTTTTCGTTCTTGTGCTATAGGTGACGGTCGACTGCCGGCCCTTCAGAATCGGGTGCCGCCTGACGGCCCTGTTTCCTTCCAGACCCACAGGTGCCGACTGGCGGCCCTTCACAGTCGGGCGCCGCTTGACGGCCCTGTTTCGCTGCACTCTGTGACGTGCTCGTAGACACCGTTAGCCAGCACTGTATGTACGTCTCACTTCGCAACTTTTGGCGGTAATATGCAGCTGCCACTCGGGAAAATCGCGTTGCATCATGTCCGGCGTGCATGCAAAGGCCGTTATCGTACCCACCGGGTGGTATGGTTACGTAGCGCCCGCGATAAAGTCGATTTGACTTGTGCATTAAAGTGATGAAAAATGCCAACGCTACAGGTCTTACTTTCGGTTGGTCTCTGATACTCCGACAGGAGTTTGAGGGCCTGGGAATATCTGTTCTGATATTTTCGTTCGGATGCGTGCGGAGCGATCGCCAGCTATCTGGTGCGCCCCTCCGGTGATCGGAGCATCGGTTCGGATGATGAAGATCGTGATGAAGATCGGAGATATTCGAGTTTTGATTTGTGGCCGACTCCCACGTTGCGGCCGCACAAAAAGTCTGTGTGCAATCGTTGGCTGTTCAGCGAGTTCTCAAGTGGTGGAGATCTAGTAAACTGATATGGATATGTATATATATATGTATA
>CAJNJA010008587.1:0-41434 GCA_905231915.1 Symbiodinium necroappetens
CTTGTCTAGATACAGCCCAGCATGGTCTCGCAGGAGCTGTGGCACGTCTTGGTTGCCCTGGGATGATGTTCGCGGGCTAATTTTGCTATTCCCTGGCTGCCCAGATGTCGCGATGGAGGAAAATCTCAGAGACCAGCTCTTGAGAATTCCACTGTATCCTTCCAGTGTACTGTATCGTTCAAGCACAATGGAGAAGACGGCCCCTACCAGCAGAGCTATCAGCCATGCCCGTCGCATGGATCAGGTGCGTGGTTCACGACCAACAGCGGGGAGGAACCGCTACAAGGAATTATTGCGCTACTCGAACACTTGTACCGGCCGAAAAGTCCGAGAGTAGTTCGTGGGCTGTATGATGCATCTTGCGTGCTCAGTGTCAAGTAAGGAGTGCCATCCTATCTGCGTGAGGAGTCTTTGGTCGAAGCTGAAAGCATGCGGGCGTCTTTGGGCCCAGCGACAGCAGCTCAATGGGGATTGCGACAACCATGACATGTGCCGAACGCAGCTGGGGGCAAGCACGCGCTTTTCCGAGCATCTTAAGACTGTTTGTGCCCCTTGCGCTGGCAGGCACGGCACATGCATTTGACTGCATGGCGGAACAAGAGCAGGGGATATGCGGGCCAGGTCCAGCAAACGAAGTGCAGCAAGTAGCCCCAAACTTGCGCCTGCATCAACAAAAAATCTAAATTCGCGTTGGAGGGCTCTGGATCCCTTCGAGGTTCGGAATCTAATGACGGGGCACCTTGGTGCCATGATTGAGGTTCGGGAACTCGCCGAAGGGCACAGGCATGCCAAGGAACTTGCAAAGCGGCTCCCATCCGTCGGACACCTCGGCCCAAATCGGCCCAAGACACAGAAAAAAAAACAACTTGGCCGATCTATGCAGGGTTCCACTACTGTAGGCAGTCGGCCGGTCAACTTCGAGCTTCAGTTATGAAACCACCACCATGCCACTCCGACTTCTTTCTCCAGATCAGACGCAAAGACAGCAGCGAATGATTCGAACAGCCACGTCACGTTGAAAACCAACAGCTTCTCAGGCGGCACGACCTCCTGCACCTTATCGGTCGTGGGCTTAGGCGACGTCTTGGCTTGGACAGCAGCGCTAGGCTTGCAACGCTGTATACTGCTATGACCAGCCATGGCACTTGCCGCACCCAGTCAGCTTGTACACCTCGTGAACCACAGACACCCGCGGCAATACCAGCAAACACGGCACCGTTCGGATTTACCGCACTCGAAATATACAATTCCAAGCTGGTCGTCTAGCCACGGTACCATGGTCTTGTCGTTTGCCCAATGGTTTCTAGGTTAGAGCTTCTGACTTCTTCCTTGGCAAATCCATGGCGAATGCTCCTAGCTGGTCTGGCCTGCCACTGGTATTTGAGTCGGGACTGGTGCTTCCCGTCCAGCTGACACACGACCCAATCCAATGCCAGCTTCATCAGCTGACTGACAAGACTGGCAAAGAGAGAGGAGTCACCATCAACCAATGATCAATAATTGATGGTGGCAGGACCACGAGGGCGGAGGGTTTAGGTTTTGCATGCCAGACTCACAGAGTAGCTTTCCTTCGACTCACAACTCGCGCAAGGCAGGCAAGGCTTCACACAAGTCTGGGTAACACATGACCAAAACTACGCCCCGGAGCCCGCAACCAAAACCCGCATGTACAAACAGAGAGAGTACACAAAATCATTAATCACTCAAGCCTCAAAACACTCATGAGATGCCTGGGGAACACATGACATCCTTCAATCCGCAACTATATAGATATCATGTTAATATAGTTCAGAACCAGTTGCGGGGGCCAGAAGTTGAAGCGGTTTCACACATCAACAGCTCAGAACATGTAGAGCCCACGTAATTTTTGCCTCCCACCTAGCTAGGACGAAGCCCGCATTGCAGCCCACGTAATGAGGTCGAGGGCTTTGGGGATTTAGGTCAGGCTTGAGGGGTCGTGGAATCGTGGCCTTCGCCTGGGGGTGTCGAAAACGCATTCAATTGTTTGGGACGGTTTTGAAGTGAGCATCGTGGCGTTCCTGGCATGCTTAAACACTAAACTAATGTGCAAGAAACGTAGGCGACGAATCGGAGCGTCAGACGCGTCATGAATTCTGCATCTTCTTATCACACTGCTCAGCATCTGAACGCGCAATAGCCTACTATACAAACTATACCGATAGCAACTTTTCCAGCACAGGCACGAGCGAGGTACTCGTGTTCGAACTCCCAGATGTGCCGGATGACCCGCGGCTTCATCTTGATCTTCCTGTCCGAAGTTTGCGGATTCAGGCGTAATTATCTCCGAACAGCCACAGCACGCGGCCCTTCATAGTGAATTTCGCCCTTGTCGCGCATCATTTCTTAATGTATGTCGAGGGTGTGGGGAGGGCTGTATGAGTTTCTGGCATATCCGACGCTGCGGTCTTTGTTTGGGTACTATCTTCTAAAAAAATGCACGTCGAGGGTCGATCGACGTACGACCTTCGGCCGATTTACGAAATTCAGCTAGGTGACGTACAGAGGCGGCGTACATCAGTTGGGGGGCTGGGGCTGTGGACTCACTCATGGAAGGTGGAAACGCAGCCTCGCTTTACCAATACTTGACCTCCTGCACATGTCGTCCCGCACTGTACCATTTGTTTTCCTCACACCCAGTGGAACATGTGTCGCTGCAAGACCCCTGCCGATGCAATGCTTCTTTTCAAAAGGGCTAGCGGCTAGCGGCATCAAAACTCAAGGCGCCAACTTGTGATGTCACTTCCGGGATACTGGTGCCCATGCTCATTCGATTGCTGTTGTTTGGTCAAGCGTATGTAAGCGTGAGAATCAAATATCCGTGGATGGGACTCCTCGGCAATCGCTGTGCCAGCAGCTCGAGGGAGCGGAAGGGCTCAACCCAATTGAAGGGACGCTGCCGCGTGGCCTCCATGAAGAAATTGAACTTGGCCATACTTTGGGCCCAGTCTTCACTGTCACGAACCGTGAGGATAACCTTTGCCTTGGAGCAGCTGAGGAAAGCCAAGCTTTGACTCTGTACCCGGCTGTTAACCGCAAAAGCTCGCAGCTCCATGCGAATGCGGTGCAAGCGGAAACCGTTGCACCAGTTGATCTACGAAATGGTTGAACGGAGCATCGACCGTCGCGTTGAACTCAGATCTGAGGATGTGCTCCTGCAGTGGTTCGACATGGTTCGACAGCATGCGGAAATGAGGGCCAACTCTGAGGCCCGGTTCAACATGTTTGCCCTGCTGTTGGCGGTGTTTCTGTGGCCATCCTTGGCGTTGTCGTCGTTGTGGGCCACTTCTATTTCAAACTTTGCTCCCTACCACTGCCGTGCCAGGTTCCTGCGGACTGAGAAAACCTGCTTGTGTCCCAGCCAAGCCACTATCAAGTCATCAAAGCTGCTTTGATCCGTGACAAAATCCAGCCATGCTCTTGAATGCCGGCTAGATGCCATGACGTCCTCACATTGCCGCCCACCGTACGCACTGGGCAGACTAGACAGCTGAGTGTCCAGGAGCACAGTCCTGTGGAAAGCTCGGAAACCAAGTTTGTGCAGCGCTGCCCGCAAGCTGGTGGTGCCTGACTGAAGCCAGGTGATAGCTTGCGGTTTCATGACTTGGTTGACTACAGCATGCCACAACCAGCTGCAACCCATCAATCAACAAGGCAACAAACAACCTATCGGCGTCGCTTATGTGCGTGCCATCTCTTCAACACCCCTAATACTCCAGCAGACCGTGACTGCTCACAGGGCAGCTCGAGCAGCAAAGCCAAAAAAGCGCTAGGATTGCTGCTGAAGCCACCCGTTCGAGGCATTCCGGCGCCTATCACGTGCAGCTGGCTCAGTCCACCATCTGAACCGTCTACCAGGTTCAACAAAAACAGCACCTGGGCAGTGCATTAGGTCCTTATAGTCCTTAGGTAACACCACATAAAGGAGCCAGACATGAAGCATTGAAATCTGTCCACGATGAGACCACGACGCGAGCGAAACTGGCCATGCCCACGTCGTCGAGTCTTTCCACATACTCACAGCGGCGCCATGCTACTCCAGTTGATAAGGCGCAATCCAAGAACAAACCATGGCGGCGCAAGACGGCTCGTAGCTTAGATCCGGCAACTGCGCAACATGTAACCGCTGCGAGGGTGCAAGCACAAACAAAACACGCATTCTCGGTATGCCAGAAAAAACAAGTAAGGACGAAGCTGTCCGAAATGTCATCCTGCGAGGAATTGGGAAGCGTGTCGGGCAACTACAACAACCAACAGAGCTGACCAGCACCTCGTCTAGCCCACCACATCCTCCGGACAAAGCTCCCAAGCCTGCGCAGCCAGTACAGCACGAGAGGGCGGTTTCAACGGCATGGTATTGCCTTCTACTTTGTACCAACATCAGTTTTGTTTTCCTCGACACACAGTATTATTCGACGTCGTGCACATCAGCCAGTCCCCCGAAGCATCGCACGGATCTTTTCCGGTACAGCATTGTCCAGATCAGAATCCTCGTCAAGGTCAATAGTTCGTCCTGCAGCGGCTACCAACGCATCGCCAGTGATCGTGTCAGTGCTGAATCGCAAAGACTCTCAGAATCACAACTTCATGCCTTCATGCTGCAGCACAATCAAGGGACCCTCAGGGCCACTTGGCTTGTCAACTCGTCTCGCCTGGCCTTCAATGTCACAAGATCCCCCCCGGCCATGCAGAAGGACCTTCGCGTGAATTCTTGAAGAAAACGCAAAGGGAAATCGCGATCGGACTTGCATAGTATTCATTTCAGCGCATACTGATGAATGCCGATCGAAAGGCTCCAGACTTCCAAGCATGAGCAGGCTGTCCTGCGAAGCTTGCGTTTTCTGGTGCAAGGGAGCGGTCCGTGAGGAATGAACAAGGCACATGCCAGTACGATCTCTGAGAGCCGTGGTCTGCGGTCGTGAAGACGTTCATTTCACGCCTTCATGGTGCGTCTGTTGGTGTGCGGAGGCCCTCCGGGAAGTGCTGGCTGCAGACGGCGAGGAAGCCTGTCTCTCTACAGTGGCTCTACAGTATACTTGGCACATGAACTCAGCTGCACCGGTCTTGTGCATCAAGCAGGGTCGTGGCCTGTGCTGCAGCTCTCTTGCCGGCCACCCGACCAAATAGATCCACAGCCCAAACAAAGCTTGCACCAGCTGCCTTCGCCGCATCCTGGTCCTCAGAGTGTGAATACCGCAAGCTCTGAACGGGTGAGAGGGTGGTGTGAGTCGGCGGGACCCATCATAATCAACAGTAGCAATCCACATGTCCGATGTGCAGCCACAGGCTTCTGCACGCTCTGCTCCGATGACAACAGTCTGCGAGCATGGCACACCTTGGAACTCCGGCTCTGACACACGGCAAACACCAGCTTGGCACCCCGTACTTCAATAGGCAATTTGCTAGACTTGCAGTTTAAACACACGGCATGGCGCCCCTGCTGCAAAGGAGCCTGCATCTGCCATGGCCTGCTTGATCATGCCTCCCGGGCCGTTTGGACTGAGCATGAACACGTACTCAGGTTACGCGTTCTCGGAACAGCCCGTGCGTCTTCGTCGCAGCGGCATTATCCCGCAAGCACCCTCAAGCAGGCTGCAGGCCTGGTGCCGGTTTTACCCAGTCCTGCACTGGGTCTCCGACACAGACACCGACACGACAGTCCAAGCCTAAGACCTCCAAAGAGCAAAGCGTAGCAAAGCTAAACATCTTCAGGGTCTCCTTTCGCCAGCTGCCCTCCTCATCGCGGCCCGAAGGTGCGAGGCCCCAGCGTGCGGAGGCACGTGCCCGGTAGCGAAAGCTCAGAAGCGACCGAAACGGCCTCCAGCTCAGCGACTTCTCCTTAGCTTCAATTGCGAGATAGTTCAAAAGTTCCCCTTCAGGGCACGCACAGGTCGTCACCTTTTGCTGCGCTGGCCCGGGCTGCTAAATTTCAGCAGCATTGTGAAACAGGCTCCGGCTGCAGCCAAGTACTAGCTGGTGATGCGGCGGCTCAGCAAGCCAACTAACTCCCCAAAAACGATGGAGAAAACGTGAACAGCATGAAGCATTCCATGCCCTGCCTGACCAAGCCACATCCTCAAGCAGCAGTCACTTTCTGATCCATACATCGCCGTCACTCCATACAATGGTTGCTTGTGCTTCGAAGGAAACTCGTCCAATGAATCGCGAGCCCTGCATGTACATGGACAGCGTCCGCGAATCATCTTCATAAATGCTCAAATATGCCTCATCAAATCCCCAGATTCTATTCCAAATCAGGCGCCCTTCCACAAGCTCACCGACAGGCTTACCATCCTTTTTGCGGAACCATCCGCCCTCCAGAGCTTCCAACAGGCCTCTCTGTTTCAGCTCTGCCTTGTGGCATTCACATTCGGGATTGCAGGGAGATAGGATAGCCTCCCGGGCCAGCATCGAGGCGTAGCTCCGAAGCCTCTCGCGGCCCAGAACTTCGCTGGGAGGGCTGACATGGCAAGTGCCCATGGCTTTAGTGGCTAAGCGACTCCGAAGCGACTCACTGAGCGTCTCGTATGTCTGGCTAGGCTTGGAGCTACTCGAACCAGTGGAAATACAGCCAATAGTCTACAATAAAAGTAGCATCGCATGCGAAAAAAACTGATAATGCTGCTCGAAAGACCTCACATGTCACTACAAGATGCCCGCAGCTGGTCTTGTGGCTGGCAGGATAGCTAGCCAATTGCTTGAGCTTCTGCCTTCAGCAACGCAAGGAGTGCAGCAGAACAGAAGATTGGGCACGGCAAGTGATTTGCAGTCAGGACCTATCCCAGCTCATGCTTGACACGCTGTTCTGCAACGGAGACGGGGCGTGAGTGTGCGTGAATGTGCGTGCGTGCGTGCGTCGGGAGCTTGTTTTTGAAATCTGAAAGCATTGATGTCCCTGCCGCTGTGCGAAGCTGATTCGCCTCCGTATAGTTCATGTTCTGAAGCTAAGCCCAGGAAGAATGAACGAAACGGCACTAAGTCTGCCGATGATCACCAATCCCTGCAACGTGCGGGGTCTCGCGTCTTAGGTCAGCGGCTGCGCTGTCAAGCCAACTGAATATAGTCTGTTCAAGTCTACTCCGTTGCGTGCCTCCACATTGTTAATGATTGTATGATTGTATGTAACTCCCCCTCGACACTGACTCCATGCAAGCTTTGCATCTATAATCACGGTGCGTCTCCTAATTGTGTGCAGCACGGCATCTCCATCCACACCGGGACTGAAGTTTGAAAACCTAACCGCAAAGTTTGTTTCTAATTTCCTGAGCGGGCTCCGCTGGTTCGCTGCGTTCGGAAGACGCCCGCTTCATGACCTGCAGCACACGAGAAACCATCAAGGTCGGGCGTCCCAAGGTCTGATTTAGGGAACTTCCGCGCTGGCCTCTTCCAGTAGGGTTATGGCACCCTGAACTCGGCGTTTTGCCTCAGCCTCCGTGGGCTTCGTGGCAATGCCAGGGTCGCCTGCAAGCCAACGTAAGCCCCATCGCATGTCTGGGCTAATTCAAAACGAGCTATGCCTGCAGCAAAGCTCTCCAGCCACAGGCGCAACCCGACTTGGCTTTGGTCACTTGCGATGACCACCTGCAAGTAGAGTGCGAGTTCGAACACCTGAACTTCCGAACTCCCGGACTGGCAGTGCTCCGACGATCCCCATGCCTGTGGGGGATCTGCCAGAGAAGCCAACGACGAGAAGAAGGCTTCCACGTTGGGGCGAAGCTGGAGCTTCCGAGCACCTAAGCCAAGCTGCGACAGGCTCTGCAAAGAAACCCCGGAAGGATGGAGCAGAAAGTATCCATATAATGCCACCGCTACGCAAGCGAGTCGCGAGTCACGAGAACCCCCTCCAGCTCGAAGATCAGCAGCCTCCAGCCGAGCTTCGGCAGGGTGAACAATTTTTTGCTGCGTCAAGCAGTTTTATGTCCCGCCTGTATCCAGCCACGGCAGCCCCAGCTTGGATCTCCGTGGCTGGTGCCACCGGTGCAAGGCCGTGGCTCAGGACGACATGGTGCGAGAGCAGCGCGGCCGTCCTGCACGCATCACAATCTCGAACCTGGCCGCCACCTTTCTTAGCCCAAAGGCCTCGACTCAAACTCTTCCAGCCAGGCCAAGAACTCCCCAGGCTCGGGGAACACTGTCCAGAAAGCCCGGGCTTTCACAGCCCATACCTGGAAGCAATGACTTCCTGCACTGCAGACGTTGTACAGTCGTGAGGGAAACCGCCTGCACGCTCCCGGGTGCTATCTGGCTCGCGAACTACGGAACTTCCGACAGCCTCCGCTGATCCCTGTCTGCCGTTTGCCTGTGTGACACAAATTGCCACCAGAAGTCGTTCCACACCGTTGGAAAGTCAAACAAAAAGCGGGCCGAAAAAGAATCGAAACACGGCCAACAAAGCCGAAGCCTGTGGCGTTCCCTTTGCGAACTACGTAGTGTCTCTCGATGTTCTTGTTGGGCTCCGCGGTTAGCGCTCACTGTCAGATTTTGACGTGGTCTCCCTCTGCAGGCTTCGATTTGAGAACAAAGATGGATCTTCAAACCAACGGCCGGATCTTGTCTTGGGCTGCTTCTCAAGACCACAGAGCTCAGATTCTGGTTCCATACTGTTCAACGTTACTGTTCCATAGCCATAGCACTCTCAAAGACTTGTTGGTCGCGGGCAGTGAGTAGTCTGTTATCATCTGTTATCCATATTTGTCACCTGCCGGCCGGTACCAAGCGGCTGCATCGAATAGGCGCCCGCGGGACGAGTAAAACGATACATGCTCTGCGGGGCTTCGGCCACAAGAAACGTATGCTGACTCAGGCTGTCCAGCAGTTGACCGACTTCTTTTGAAAGGAAACACGGGAACGTGCAGCAGCAACAAAACGTCACTGACAACAAGACATTGCATAAAGGAGATAAGTCTAGCCCGTGGGAGCACCACACCAGGATACAAAAGCTGGAGGTTAAAACTTAGACCAAGTTGCCAAATCACCATAACTTCCGGGAAGCCGGCAGTGGGCGATGACCAAAGGCGCTGCCACTTCGACATCATATTCCAAGTTCAAGTGCCACTGGAGACTCTCCAAATGACGGGAATGCCGGGATGTGTCCTTGAAAGTGGAAGCTGCAGTTCCACACTGTAGACTGCAGAATGCTACTTGTAGCTATGTCTTGGCATGGTCATCTTGCACAGGAAATGTGCAGGTGGCTTGCCAGCCGAGGTGCGGCCACCCAAATGCCACCCAAGTCTGCAAGCTTGGTGGCGACATTTGGGCTCGACAAAATCGTGTTGCAAATGTATGGGGTGCAAACCTTGCATGATGTATCGCATCAAGAGATGGTGTCGGCTACACTGCAGGCACTTCCGAGTGAGCCAAAACCTTCGAGGCGAGGCGCTGCATCCTCCAGATCCAAGAAGAAGCGAAGCAGAATCGCCCGACCAGCCATTTCTTCGTCACCGAACATGCCAGGGATGATTCGTAAAGTTGTCGGTGAGGAGGCCTTGAGACCACGACGAGAATGCAGGAAACCAAGCCTTCCCAGTTACAACTTATCAGACATCACATAGCGAAAGCCGGCCAATAGAAGGCATCAATCGCACCGAGACCCTGTGGAAACAGCAAAATCCAAAGTGTCCCAGCCGAGCGGCGCTCGCCATGAGAGATTCCAGCTTCTTGGCAGACTCAGAATGTCGCTGTACTTCAGTCGCATCCTCGCCGGCGTGGAAGACGGTCCTCTTCGCACGTGGGCAGCTCGTCAATGCAGCACACTATTGACCCAACATGTACTCGCGGTCTGTAACAAAGTCTTCGAGTACCTCCCCGAATTCAGTTGACAGACCTGCTGACCTGCGTGACAGGGTATGCTCGCTGCATTCCTTCTCGACTCCTTGTTTGGCCAACCCCCTCTGGAACTCGTCAGCGCCGACACGGTATAGAAATCTACTTCTAAAATCTACATCCAAACCTGATTCGGCCTATGCCGGTCCTGTGGAATGCTGCTGGCGACCAGGGCTTGTCCGTTTCCACGTACTTTGGCCTCAGACAACGATGATGCGCTTCCTGTTCCAGATTGGCAGTCGTACAAAGGAGCGGGGGGGGGGGGTTCTTCTTCCTGTCCCGCCTGGGTTGGCTTGTTTACTGGGGCGTGTCTTGCTTGGGAACCCCAAACTGGTGCTTCTGCAGCTGAAAAGCGCAGCAAGATGGAACGGCAAGAAGCACCGTTGCGGTTGCGGCGAGATGTAGAGGATGCCCAGCTCCCAACTGCCTCAGATGAGCGCCCGGCTAGGTTTCTGACATCTTACATTCTCACATAGGCTTACATCCAACTTAAACTAACTCTTTAAAGTTCGGCTGCTCATGGCGGCTTCCAGAAGGTGAAACAATCTTAGGCCGAGAGAAAGCTTCAGACTGGCAGCTAATGCGCAGTTCCTCTTCCACCTCAGCCAGGCACATGTTCAAATCTGCTGAGCCATGGGTTCTTGATGGAGCAGTCGAAGGCAATCCGCCTGCACCCCCCATGCAGCCGCGCTCAGGTTATGAGAACCCGCATAGACCCAGGCAAGCTTTGAAGGATCTGATGCCGCCTGCAGCATTGACCAGCTCGTTTACGACAAGAGCTGCAAAGTCACTAGCATGCTGCAGAGTCCCCTCCTGGCCTCTGCGACCATGACTTTGCTGTGCAGCAACACATGTTGCGGGCGTCTCTCTGCCGGTCGCAAGACATGGAGCTGCCCTGAGCCATGGCATGCTTATTGTCTGCAACTTTCGACCACTGCTGTTCTGTAAACATAGTTGCCTTGAGGCAAATTGTCGTGGTCATCGAGGCAATAGTTGCCTGGCTTTTGCAAAACTACGAGTGGAACTACCTACGATTCGGGACTGTGCTTCGGCAGACGGGATAGCGGAGAGTCGGATAGCCTTACGGTTCCAGTATGCTCGGCATGCTCTGCATCCATATGCGCTATCTAGTGAGTCTAGCGATGCATGTGTCATTCCCAGGAATGCTCATGGGATTGGAGGCTCAGGACTTTGGACACAACGAGAGGAAGTGAGAGAACAAGTTGAACCTGAACGACAATCGACAGACATGCCGAGACGTGCAGCAGACAGACTCACGCACAAACAGACACAGGCGAACAAAAAAGCACGCAACGCGACAAACCAGGCCGGTGGGTATGTAGGTGACTGTTGGGTAAGAGCCGGTCAATTGCGTCAGGGAGGCACGCGAACAGACAGACATACAGTGGGACGGAAGGGAAGTTTTGTATGTTGGTGACGAGTGGTAAAAGGACAGGCAGGCGCAGGTACGCATGCAAACAGGCGGGGTAGAAGCTATGTGTGGTGGAGAAGTAGAAAAAGCGAATGGGTCGAAAGCCAACCTGGAAACAGCAGCAATATGCGCCCAAACATATGCCTGGATGGATGGATGGATGGGTGGACAGGTAGACACAGACATACATGTACACCGACAAATCTCAGGCATAAATGAATGTATGTATGTACGTATGTCAATGCACGTATGTATGTATGTGTATATGTATATGTATATGTATATGTATATGTATATGTATATGTATATGTATATGTATATGTGTATGTGTATGTGTATGTATGTAGGTATGTAGGTATGTAGGTATGTAGGTATGTAGGTAGGTAGGTAGGTAGGTAGGTAGGTAGGTAGGTCGGTCCAGGTAGGTAGGTAGGCGTAGGTAGGTAGGTCGGTCGGTCGGTATGTACGTATGCATGTATTTACTTCTTTGCGAATGTCTGTCTGTCTGTCTGTCCGGCTGTCTGCCTGCCTACCTGTCTGTCTGTCCATCTGTCCATCTCTGTCTGTACTTTACGTATGTATGTGCGTAAGTGGGCGTGTATGCGCAACAAGCGAGTTTTCGAAACATCATGTCCATGGTTCCACTATCTAGTGTTGTAGTTGCTTTTTCATCAACAGATATCGAGATCAGCGATTAGCCAGATGAAGAGGTGCGCAAGCTGGTGATCTTCTCGCTGCAAATGAGTAAGATGGATCCAGAAAGGCTAGAGATCAGTAAGCTGGCTAAGGCTACCGACGGGAAGGTCAGAGCACATGAGACTTGAGCAAGTTTTGCGGTGTTTATGAGATGGGGCAAGCAATGTACGATGCAGGAGTAGTAAGTACAACGGGAAAGAAACATGGGGAGGGAACAAACGTCATTGCGAAGTAATTGTAGCAGCAGCAGAGAGAACGAAGGGAAAGGGAAGCCTCAGCATGGCTGGGCTCGGCCTCGACCGACAACGCCCTTCTTGAGGGCTTGCCTCTCTGTGGGCCAGATGAGCTTGAAATCTGGACTTCCCGACCTGCGTCATTCCTAGTTAGGCATCTCCACTCTCCACTCCTCTCCATATGTATGTTTGCATCTGCGTGCGTGCGTGTGTATGCGTGCACTTGTGTGCGTGCCCTCGTGCATGTGTGTTTAGGGAAAGGGGGGGCAGCCTCTCAGGATCGGAGATCACCTTCGCAAAGTGGTCGAACCACTTCCCAGACCGGACCTGCGCTGCTCTCGGACTCTCGGATGGCGCGCAAGGCTTGGCCACACACACACACACACACGCGCGCGCGCGCGCACCACACACACAGGCGCGCGCGGAGAGTTCACTGTTACACTACACTAAACTGCGCTAGGCTATGCTGCGATACACTGCACCAAACTACACCATACCACACCATCCATGCCAAGCCGTACTGTAATATGCCATACCATATGCCATACTGGTATATACTGGTATTGGTATTATTTATATACTGTTACGATTACGAGGTGCACGGGCACCAGAAAGCCTGCACGTGAATGAAGCATCAGGAAACTCGGAGCTGAAGCAAGTCTGCGAATTTGAAGACTCTGAAGACCCCTCAAGAGCAGAGCTTGGCAGACTGAGGCAGACAGGCCTGGCCACAGGAGGAGAATTGATACCAAACGCGGCTCCAGCGGCAGCCTTGGCTGCTTGCCTCGCTGAGGAGATGTCGAAGCCTCCCCAGGCCGAAGGAAGGGCTCCAGTGGCGGCCAGGTACGCTGGCAACCAGGTGGACACCTCAAAGGAAAGCGGTCTTAGATAGACTTTTATTAGACTTATAGACTCTGCCAGTCTGCGTCCTGGGCGATTTTTCTGCCTGACTACTTCTAGCTCCTGGCCTTCTGGCACCTGCAAGTCGTGCTTCGAGAGGATTCCCAGCCACTTCTGCCGCACTTTCTTCGCCAAGGCCGCACCTGTTCACCAGGTGAGGCGACACATGGCCGAGGAACTAAGGCGCTAAGGTTGGCGAAGGTTTGGCTTCATTCATGCATTTGATCGAGCTGTTCCTTTGCCTTGGCTGCCTGTGTTGATTGTGAGCAAGCGGTCGACATAGTCCCGAAGACAGGCTCCAAAGTCAGTTCTCTTCTTGCTTGGGTCTGCTGCTGCAAAGTCGCAAACCCAAATGCACTGCGAGATCTCTGAGAAACCCGCACGTGAAAAGTTCGCAGAGGACACCACAACTCGGAGCCGATCAGAGAACTGCAGCAAGAGCAGCTTCGGATGCAGGACGCCACCTGCAGGGCGCAATCTCACTTTTCAGTGCTGTCTAAATCATTGCTGCCAGTTTTTGACTACAAGATCTCTGGCCGACCTTTGTAAGCTGGACCTTGCTCAAACATCGGGCGTATCAGCGTCCACTCCGCGAAGTCCATGCCCAGCCCTTCGCCAACCAGCGGTTCAGCACCTGGAGCTTCACGAACATGGTCGTACTCGTCCACCAAGGTCAGAGTTTTTGGCTGACCAAACACAGCAACAACATCCTCCCTGTTCATGCCATAGCTTGCCACCAGAACAGACTGAAGGCCCTGTCCAGCCACAATCTCTTCCAACGACAGCTCTCCTTCATGTACCGAAGGCCCCACCGGGTCGTCATCCGTCAAGTCAAAGATCTCCCTGCTCTGCATATGCTGAGATGCCAAACGATTCAAGAAAATCTCCGAGCCGTCGAACCAGCGAATGTTACACGGCGTGAGGTTGTCCGGGGCCGCCTGCCGCAGCTATCAACATGTATTCATTGCCAGCTAGATGCCAAGACTAGCACGGCAAATACCAGCCGGAACAGAGTCTCTATCAGAGAGGCGGTTGGACTATGATGCGCTGATAACTGCGACCATGCGTTCGAACTCTGCCTCACCGGACACCCAACGACGGCGAGCTGGGCGAACGCAGCCGCCCTTTAGCTCGGCGCATTGCCCACAAGAGGTCCAGAACACCTGACGAGGGGGGTGCCAATACAAGAATTCGACACTCATGCATCAATGTCTGGCATTGCAATACTGTTTGATCAATGCAGCCACGCTACCCTGCTCCCTGACCTTGGGAAGCGAAACGAATCCAGCAGGCATTGCCACTACCGACCTTTGACCTAGCAGTGTTAGTGTTGTCAGGCAGGCCGCTCCCCGATTTCTGCTGTGTCCTGGCAGCCAACTTGGCGATGCCTCATGTTGATGCTTCCTGAGCAAGGGCCTGCCCGGTCAAGTACGCCTCTTCCAACCTGGGCTCCATCCGCTCACAAGTTGGTAAATGACGGGGAGGGCCTGCCCTTAGATTTCTCCCCTGGAAGAGCCTTCACGTTGAATCCTGTTTTTGACGTGTTGTGTCATCATAACATCAGGCAATGTTCAGCAAAACTGATACTGGTAAGCTGCATGCGACAGTATTTTTTCGTTGCTTTCCGAGCAAAGCCTCCCATACTCGGTCTGTGCCGGAGCTTTCCCTGCTCCACCTTCGTCTCCCACATTTCTGACTGAACACCCTGCTACCTCTGTCGCTATCGCCTGCACGGCCCAGAAACGCATTCTGGTCCGCATCGTTGTACTTCCGCCAACCAGCTCCTCCCCAGCGCCACGCCTTCCAGGGTTGATCACAGCATAACCCCTTCAAAGTCAAGGGGCAACAAGCTTCATGCCCGAAGAACAGCCTCCCAAAGAGGTCGCCCAGTCTCCGAAGCATCCAAGCAGCGGCGCTTGACAGCTGGCTCGACCATGCGAAAACACACGAGCTTGATAGGCTTGATATCTGCCGCGAATTGGGGCCCCGGGGGCAGTCCTCCTGGTACTGCAGAATTCGAGCTTCTTGTCTGAGGTTCTCTGTTCTTGTGCTCACCCTACACATGTCTGAGTAGCATCAAACTTTGCTTTACTTTGCCTTTCAACGACCGTGAGCAGCTGCCTCTCAAGCTCTTTTAGCCCACAGACTCACCGGAAAGATGTGGCAACCAACAAGCGTGAGGCCGGGTGCCGCAAGACTATATCCCTCGTTCTTGGCGGGGCTGCGGCGCGCCTTCACCCAGAGCGTCTCCAGCAGCCTTCGGCAAGTGCGACTTCCCAAGCTTCTCCCGGATTGTGTGGAAGTCAGGGAAATGCTGTACTTTCGCTACTTCAACCGGAACCCTTTCCTCCCCGTCAGTCTGCACAAGCTGGTGCCTCCCAATCCGGAAGCAGCATAGGCACGGAGTGGGGCTCCACAGCCTTGACAGGTGCCGGACCCCTCCGATACCAGCTTGCATGATGCCCTCACAAGCCGAGCGCCGACGTACAGTTTTGATGATCATGGATTCGATTCACATATTGTGCTCACATGTCCAATCAGCATAGGCTTGCGTGCTCTGTCATGGCCAGGGTTGCCTGCAGCATGCTCTCATCCTTCTGCTCCTGGATCGTCGGAGCCTGGCCACTTGCTTCGGCTGAAGTCTGACTGCATAACTGCATGCCCTCGGATGCTTGCCTTCGCAGCTGAGAAGGTACTAGTCTGAGGACCCATTTCTGCCGCAGCTGCGTCTGCTTGAGGCATGTCAGCATCACCAGCTTCTGCCTCGCAAGCGAAAGATTTCATGAAATCTGCTCAATAGTACATCTCTCTCGCTTTCGACGTGCCATCACTCGGTGGGGCTTGGGGCATTGCTTGAGACTGTTTGGGGCACACACAGTACGCCACTGATCATATGGACATGCAATACGAGAAGATGGCCGTCGCAACGGCCTCGGCTGTCACATCTGCCTGCACTCTCTGCACGGGCTCCAGAGCATCTGGCCTAAGTCCGCGCAGGAAGATGGCACCCCTCACCCAACGCAGTCACAAGTCTAGGCTCCATGGCGGAGGCCTTGCCGGAGGTGGCAAAGGCGGCGCAGGGTCCTCGACTATAGTTGGAGTCCAGACCTCTAAGCCCTGGGCATCCCGGCATCCCTGTCTACAACTCTACAACAAGCTGTCCTCGAATGTTGCCGGGAGAAAGCCTGATCGAGGAAGGGTCGAGCCGCTGCCCCGGACCTGTTCTTGAAAAAACATGTTGGCGACACAAGAAGCTCCTTGAGTGCGCAAGAAGGTGAGGAATGCTCCTGAATAGCTGGAGTACCCCTGCCTCTGCACTCCCTGGCACGTGTCGCTCAAGGTCACCTTGCTCTGGCCTGGCCAACGGACCACAGGCTATATAGGCAGGCATTCGCATGTTCCATGCAAGTCCTAGTGCCCACGAACTGGGAAGCGGACTGGGTCTGGTCCTGCCGCGCCAACAAGAAACGCACGATTTTTTCCAACCCTCTCCGACGCACGAATGAGCAATTGAAACTATTCGCTGAGGTGCGTATGTGTGTGTGCATACATACATTACTGTACATGCAGAGGGGCACAGATATGTACACAGATGTACACTTTATGTGTATCTGCGCATGTGCCTATATATGTTTGTATGTACGTATGTATGTAAGATGTATGCATGACATTCTACTTATTTGTCCAGTTATTGATTTGTTTATCTGTCATGCATACATACATACATATACGTATATATACACACAAATGTGTGAGTCTGTATGCGGATGCACGGTCCACATATTCCCCTGATCCACAGAACTGTCGGTTTTAGCCTCTCGGATGTGGTAGTGCAGGACGGTGTCTTCTTCTCAAGAGAGGAGATCTTGGGATAACAGAGAAAGGGTCTTACCCGGTTATCAGGCACGACAGATCTTCTCCCTCCGCGTTTTCGGAAGAAGCAAAAGATGCATTCTATCTTTTAGCATGAGACCAGAGAGCTTCTTATTCTCTAACCAAAGAATATCAAAGACAGATCTTTTTCAAGAGAGCTGCGCCGTCTCTTAGCAAAGGCTTCGAAAGTTTTTCATGTATGGGAGGCAGTTTGTTAACCATGGCAACCTATGAGAGCTCCTGCGGCAGGGCTGCTTCGTAGCCCCTTTCTGCTGGAGTCATCGGCACATCTTGGACCTTAATGAGACGGGCATGATAAAGCGAGACACTACTGCCAGGCACAAGACCGCCATCCTGCAAGAATCTCATGTTGCCACAGGCTTTGTTGTCGATGGTGCGCCCTCCCATCTTTCGGGCGGGTGCGTGAGTAACGTGAAACATGTCAGAGGTCGTGTGTTGGACTTGGCTCTGCATGTGAACTCAAGGGGCTCGTTCTTGACTCCCGGCCACCGGCTTCGCTGGCTCGGTTTGCGAGGACTGCAGCCAAGCTCTCAAGGAGTCTCGGGTTGCTGATTTGGCCACCTCAGCCCGACAGCGGCTACAAAGGCGAAGTCTCTAAGGGCTTGCGAACGGGGCCTCGTGCGCTGCGCGGGAGAGCTCCGTCCCTGTGTTCAGCTCCAGCTTCAGTTCAACAGCATGCGGCAGATACGCGGCGAGGGCAGCCAAGCCGGCATCCGAGAAGGAATAGCCTCCAAGGCATGGAAGGTATCATGGCAATAGATGGCATGTACGGCCAGTCCGGCCAACCGCCGTGGTTTTGAGGCCCCGGCTCTGCATGAGTGTGAGGTCAAGGCGCTGCAGAGAGGACGGCAGGTTGGATGCGAAAGTTGCCAATGCTACATCATTGATGCTTCCTTCGCCCGGGCTTACAGCAGTTGGCAGCAGCGGGAACGATGGCACTCACCACAGTCATGCCGAAGTTTCGGACATGTGCTGCGAAATACAAACTAAGCTGGAAGGGCATCATTCTGAAGCTTCTGTGCCATCAAGCCGCCAACGTAGAGCGTGAGCTTTGCTAGCAAAGTCTGTCGCAAATCCAAGGCAACCAGGGCTGAAGCAGCATCATGCCATTGGCCGCCTGCAGGGGCCAGGGACCCAACCAAGCACTCTACATCTAAATTGTGGCAGCTTTTCGACTCGGGTACCTAACATGAGCGTGAAATCACGAAGTGTTCCAGGCAGCCGGGAGGATAGGGCAGCGGCACCGGCGGCAGAAACTTTTCCCAAGCCCCACCTTGAAAGGGAGGGGGACTGACCCCGTAAACTTGTCAACTTGGTGGCTGTTTCGCCAAGTAGCAAGCACAGATTAAGTGTGACCAGTCCAGATGGCAAAGCGCTCGCCAATCTTCCCAGCTCCTTGTCACCAAATGCCTCCGGACAATCCTCGCGCCACATCACGGCTTTCGCAGATGCTTCGGGACACCCGCATGCACCGGAATCAAGATGACAAAGAGAGACTACTTTGTCTGCAGGGAAAACTGCTCCATGAGCGGGGTCCTGGAAGTCAAGCTGCAGTTGGCGCAATCGCGGCGCACGGCTCAAGCCAGAGATCAGGAGGGGCAGCACGATGTCCAGCCTTGACAGGACTGGCCCTGACCAAAAGCAGGGGCGAAACTATACCCTACCCTGGTCCGGGTGTTCCTGCATCGATACGCACAAGACATCAGAATATTAGGGGCTGGTGGCCTGCAACGCATGAAAGGCACGTTGTCAAAACGGCCAGCCTTTCAGCTGCTTCCAGAAATGTTAGTATGGACCTGTCATGTGGAAAATCTATGGGGGTCCGGGTACGATATGTTTCGACGGGCTGACAGGCTCGCTGACGCTCGTTGGGAAGCTGGGTCGGGGAAAAGCGATTTGCATCCACGGACCGATCATCCAAAGGCCCAAAGGGTGAGAAAGGAAAGAGCAGTCGCAATCGGGAGTATCAGCTCAAGGATGTGCGAGACGACCCGACCCGTCACGTCACCAACCGTGCCAGGCATCAATCCTCGAGTGTCTGTACCTTCATGTATGCTTTCCTGAGACAGCTTGGGTGGAATGTACCATCGACCTTTCACTCCTTTCTTGTCTGCTTTAACCTGCAGAGTATCGCACACTGGTATGAAGGTGGCGTTGTAATGGAGGTCATGAACATATTGAACATGCCACGCTGCGGGACCGACCCGGCGAATGACGAATGGCAGTTTGCGCACATGACCTTTCACATCCTTCCACTCAAGTGGGGGTTTCCGAAAACAAGGGGACCCTAATTTAGTACCCTAAATAGTAGGATCTTCTCGGAAAGTCCCAAGTGGTGGTCGTCTTGAGCTGAGCGGCTGGTCCTGAGTGACAATGGGCAGTGCCAGGCTTCCTCCGTCCGCTGGGTCCGGAGCTTCGATCCTTATAGGAAGGACGTCTGAAAAAGCCACGAAAAACAGACTACTTCAGTACTTCTCTTGTTTTCTTCCTCTGGTCCTTGTTCGGAAGGGGTATGTAGTAGCTGCAGAAGGAGTGGCAACAGCTACAAAAATTACCTGTCATTCCTGTCCCCTCTCCTTGCTCTCCATCTCTCGAGTTCTGTGTCACCGAGTGTCGCTTCCCTCGTCACAGCATCCTTCAGGAGGCTCGCAGAATCGAAGAGTCCGCGGTCACAGTCTGCTGGAGCGGCAGGTGCTACTCGGCAATCCTGCTGCACGGCAGCCATGTCGGCTCCAAACCCCTGAACACGATACACTCCTGCCCTGCCAGTAGAGCGCGAGCCTGCAGCCATGCTCGCAAGTCATCCAGCTGCCTCTCTGCCACATTCCTCGTGAGATCTAAGTGTGATTTATGCACACCCCTTGATAGCTTGCTCCCATCACGCACTCAAACCCCACCTGGCAGCGGGAGACAACGTCCGACAACCGTGGGGCCGAATAGTTGCCTTCTTCAAGGAAGCAGGCAGCGCCGTCACGACTGCAGCAAGGCCGGCATCGGTCAGCCTCACGTGCTCGTGTGTGTGTGTGTGTTTGTGTCCAAGACATGCCTTCTGAAACCTCCTGCATTCAAGCTACCACTCCGACTGTATCAGGACAAGTTCAACTTCCTCGACATCAGCCGGCAACTTGAAGAGGGCAGCTAGCCCCGCATCCGTGAGTGACTGGTGCCCCGCAAGGACTATCTGCAGGCGGGAAGGAATCGAGCAGCATGTGTCCGAAAATTGGGTTGTGTTTGGGCCATGCACTTCAAGCTGTCAGCATGCCTTCAAGTATCGCAGCCGACTTGGCAAGTGGTCGCCCAACGCTGCCAAGCCAGAATCGCTGATTTTTGAGCAATAGTTCAAGTCCAGTCTCAACTCCTGCAGTGCTGCGGGCATTGCAGAGGCCTCGGCTTGGCCAAGCTGCAGCCTTACCTGGCCACTCACACTGAAACCCTCTGATTCACGACTGGTGTCCAAGGCAGCGAGGCCAACGTTCGAAACGCCGCTCTGGGCGAGGCCCAAATCCAACTTTTCGAGGCCACGAGGGAGTTGTGCCGCAAGCCTGAAAAAACGGCACGCCACGCAGTACACATGAGGGCAGCATACGTGCATCTATGCACGGTGTTAGAGAGACTACTCTGTGCAACGATGTGGCTCTGTATTTTTGCCCACCTGCGTACGCAGGCACGATCTTACATCGTTCCCCAAAGGCACCTTCCATCGGCGGTGTCGAAGGCTAGTGTTGTTTAGCAGCGGTGTTGTTGCTAGTAGTACCCCCATCTCCATGACACGTCCGAAGTTTTGGTTGTCAGGTTCCGAGATGTTCCGAGTGTTGTTTTTTCCTTCATTTTCGTATCCTTTCGAATGCCAGCTAAGCCCACCATGCAGCACTTCTGGGATTTTGGCTCTACTTCTTCAATTCTGCCCGCCCCAACCCTCTCACGCGCTTGCTCCTCGTCCCTCTTTTTCGGGTTTCCGCATGTGAGTGTTTGTTCTGGTCGTCTTCCTGGGTCTCCTCCGCTGACCATTAACAGGGAAATTGTCTGTCATGGCGCATCGTGCAGAGCTGCACATGTGTCATACAGTTCTATCAGTCTATTTGGTTTTGCAAGCGTATTTTCTCAATGTGCATATGTTGGTGTAGGCGCTTGTGTATGTGCATGCAGGTGTGTATGTACAGAGATGAATGCAAAGGATTGTACCTTTCTGAGCGTACGTTTCTGTAAATATAGGCAGGATTGTCTAACCGGTAGCTAATGCGAAGGCTACCTGCATCTACTCCTGCTCTTCTTCGCTTGCCGCTATGCTGAAGTTCTGCACACATGTCGGAAGTCGAAACTGAAGTCTATGTCGTTTGTAATGGAAATCTGTGGCATAAAACTGCGGAGTCGAACATATCGAGCTGAGCTGCGCAGCCACACCCTTGTTGGAGAGGCCCTCGCACATCCTAAAGTTCATGGAGAGAGCCGTGAGGCCTGCAGCCACATGTTGGAAATTGAAGCCACGCGTGCAATGTTGGGGCTATTCCGTGGCCCACCACAAAGACAAAATGCCATGCTGTGGTGTGGCTCGGCAAAGAGGTCTTCTTGGCCAGGCATCCGGCCTTCTGGCAAATGCTGGGCAAATGCTTCCAGCCCACGACTCGTAATCTTCGAACAAGTTGAACAGTCCACTTTCAGTGATTTCAGCTGTTGCGACAAACTCCTGCCAGCACCTTATGGAGCAGAAACTGCAGGCTCGAATGTGGATGCACTGGCTTGGAAAGTGATGGGGCGGTGGGACAGGCTGGGGGAGTCTGCCAAGGCACCCTGCAAAGCCCAGTTGTCTGCGGTCGGCAAGCGACTGAGGTCGAAGGTCAAGCTGTCCCGCCACCGATCTGCTGCAAGGCATTGAGACACGTTGGCCATGAAGGATGAGGACTCAGCTGACGGCGGAACTGACACCGGCCCGTGCGAATGGAGACTGACACCATACGACCACACGGTGCTGCTGCTTCTTCTAACAGGGGCAAACGAATCATCACCCCCCTATCGAAGGCCTTCCCATCTTGAACTCACCAATTGAAACACTTGGAGTTCCTTGCGGCGCCCGATACGAAAGCGAATCTGTAAACTTTAAGCTCCGTCACCTGCGAGACTGCCACCTGGTCCCAGGCTGCCACTGCGAGAACTGCACGAAGCCGGATGTTCACTTCCTCCTTAGATGAAGAAGGTCCGTCTCAGTTGAGTTGTTGCCTGAGAGTCTGCAGAACACTGTTTCTTGCCAGCAGGGCTTCATACTTGGGATAGCTCTCGTGGGGCATCTCGTCCAAGCCGGCACCAGTGCGCCCCGCGAAGCTATTGAGGATCCGGCGGCGGTCGATGTCCTTATCGAGCGGGAAACTGCATCTCTGCTTAGAGGCTAGGCATGGCAACGGTTCCAAATCGTGGGTAAGCTTAACAAAATCGAAGGGCTCGAGAGGCTTGAGCACGATGCAGTTCCAACTTGAGGCCGTGCTCGAAGACTTCCGATGGAAAGCACATCTGTCGCAAACACTTCCTTCCGTTGCGCGTGACAACCGAGATAACGTCAAGATGTGTCAGGACAGATCAAGTTCCTTGCACATGCCAACAGTGCTCTCTCTGCCAAGATGCAGCGACTGTGCCAGTGTCACTGAACTCGGACTGAAGTTGTCCAACTCCTCGTGCGGCTGCATCACCAGGCAGGCCGAGAAACCTACGTGAGAATGAAGCGCACGATGACCAGGCCCGTAGCGAGGGGCTCTTGCTGTCCTCGAGCCTCGCTTCGCCCGCCGCAACGCCATCCGTCAGTAGGTAGGTGGTCTTGCTGTGACGACAGGCTATATCCAGCAGCATGGCCTGCACCGCAGGGACGCATCACCGTGCCTGCGACAATTCTGCCTTGGCCTCTTCTCGAGGTCGGTCAACGAGAGCAACGTAAGCTTCGAAGGCGCACCAAATGCCTAAGAATCACGATGCCTGTGTAATTTCTAATCAGGTCTCGAAAGTTCGATGCCAAATGTGTGAGGAGGAGTCTGATCCGCATTAATGCCATGTGCCAGGATGCGCGTAAACGGAGTTGCTGGGCCCACCTTGTCCATGAAAGGTCGATCGGTAAGGCTCCATAGAAGCATCGACACGCAATGAAAGCATCGCTACGGCCAACGACAGACGCCGGCCTCATCCAGTATGATGAGCACGCCCTTCGACAAGCACATTGCCTGCGATCTCAAAGAGGTGGGGGCCAGGCTCTAGGAATAGCTTCTTGGGTGGATGCCTTGTAGAAGCTGGTTTGCGATGGATCGGTGACGAGTTCATCCTGCAAGGAGTGCTGCCTGTTCGCGTAGGCACATATCCAGTAGAGGTCCTCAGCCCGCATCCCAACAGAGTGCACGGTCACTCTCATCCACTCCCTTGCCAAGCGGCAGTTTCTCGCAAGGCTTGGTGTACTTCTACACAACTGACGAAGTCCTGAATGGGCTCGCCCCACCTTGCTACAACTACGGGATGCTTGGCGCAGGCACGATGCGGCTGCGGGGTTGTTCATTGCCATTCATTGTGGTATCTCATGCTTGTATGGAGCTTGTCCGCTCGATCGGGACATCTGGCCTTATCAGACTCGACTCCCAAAACCTCTGTGATCGGACTGTTGAGCCAAGCCACCAATGGCTGCAAAACCAGTTGGGTGCTTGATCGCCCTCTGCCAGGAGCCTTGGCCAGCTCTTACAACCTCCTCATACAACCAGACTGCCATGCACTGCAATGCTAGGGAACTCCACGAAGCTGCAGTTGTCGACGTGGGTGGCAGGAAGGATACACCATGTACACATGTGGTACAGGTTCAGGAAGTCCATGCGGAGTATCTGGCCCGAAGTTTTCGAATATTCGGGCGGAGAGAGATCATGCCACAGCTCGCAGTTTTGCTGTGCAAAGTTCCGGATGTCCTGCAACCTGGAGAGACATGCCTTGTGATCAAAATTTTGCCTAGTCTCAACACTCCTTCTTGCAGACCGCGGAACTGGGCCAGGGACAACCCACGGTTCTCCGTCTTTGCAATTTCAGATCTCACTGTGAACTTATTCTGCAGCCGTGCCATGTGGTCGCGAAACTCCACCTTCGACATCTGCAGCGTTGCCTGCCACGCTGAATGCTGCTTCCTAGCGCCGGCACTGCGATAGCAAAACCTTCCTCAATTTTTGGTCGAACTGCGCAGTTCACTTTAAGCGTACCACTGTCTAAATTTTATGATCGTCTGTGGCCTGCATCGAGGCGGCACGACCGTCCACTGTGCTGAGATCATGTGGCCTTTCCTCGGGTCGTCACACTTGCACGGAGCACAGACGGATCTCCAAGTTGCTGTGGAGAATACGGCAAAGTAAGGGTTCAGATCGCGAAAATGTGACACTTTTCATGTGATGGATTTGCCGAGGCCTGCAACGAAAAGATCACAGCAAGACCACTGCCAAAAGATCAAAACCAAGCAACGGGCACACTTGCGCTTGCTTCCCGGACTTCCTGCTCATGCTATCGTGACCCCGCGCTAGACAGCCTCATGAATCGGCGTGGCGTACAGAACCATTTCTGGATCTACCGGTAAATGTGCTATGCGAACGGATAGATACACTCCCCAGAGTCTCTCCGGCCTTGCCTCGGAGCAGGTTCCCGCATGCGACTCAGCTGCCGAGCCAGCGGCCTTCTGCGCCGACGCCGAAGACCCAGACCCCATGGCGCGAGAAGGCACGGCTCAATTTTCCTCCGCACGCTGGCAAACGGGCTTTCGCATCGGCACCCCCTCCCAATCCTTTGCAATGAAGACAACGCGACCTCACCTTTTTACCTCGGAGTCTTCGCAGCCCATGTCAACGTGCAGACTGAGTGCTCTGCTTGCTGCATTGGCTCCGCAAATGTCTGTTCCTGGCACTCCAAGCCGGGCTCTCTTCCTCTATCTTCCCCACGACCTCCGTAAAGTTTATGGTGTACGTGTGAAACCAGAAAAAGAACAATCAGGCAGCCTTGGCCCAGCCGAGTATAAGACTTTGGCACAGTCCCGGGTCCCAAACAAACCCCGAGCAGCCCACGTCATGTCGGCATGCTGCTTTATCAAAGCATGCTACGCAACAGGTACAACCAGATATCGTCTCCTGACTCTCCCTGATTTGTCGGTCATCCCTTCGCAACGGCCATGTTGATCTCATCGCGCTCGGGGCGGCAAGAGTTCTTTTATCGCAAAAACTTTGAAGACGCACCGTATCCTGCGCCGGGAGCGGAGCAGGAGAGCTCGGGGCCAAAGCCTGCCAGGAAAAGCAAGCCGAAAGCCATAAGCGCATTCAGCCATCACCCTGGCACAAACGTAGACTACAGCCGTGAGTTTTAAACAGCATCGCAGAGGCCGGTCTCGGTTCACATGAGTCTTGAAACAGACTTGCAATCTTGCCGTCATGCCGTCCTTCGGCCGTGCCCTGTTCGATTTGGCAAACTGTGCGCCCAAGAAGGTCCGCACGTTTGCCGTGCCCTTCCACCAACAAAATGAAAGCACTTTGAATGCTGCGTGACCTGTGCGCCGCCCATACTCGGAACACATGCGAAGGAACTGCTGAGGCACGAGCCTCGCTGTGAGCTCTGAGCTGGATCTCATGCAACACGCTAGATTGCCCTGCTCTGCGGCATCTCCGACTGCAGCTTGTATGCAGCAGCAGGCCCGCGAAAGCAGTTGGATGGGCTTGGTCGAAAAATCATTCAAATACCGAACTTTCCAGATTTGACACGCTTTGCCGCTAAATGCAATGGCACTTCTGGGCACCCTCCACTTTGTGGATGTGCTCGCTTGCCCCAACTTGTAATAATGGCTAGAACTAGACACATGTTCGAAAACCATGTTATCAGATACAGCCATAACGCATAAAAGAGCACTACATTTCACCACGTCTCTCTCAGGACTGGACTTCTCTCGTTCCCATCTGTAGGCGAGCCCGGGCTGATTTCAAAAAACGCGGCAAAAGGTGTTCCGGGACGGGCAGAGCGGCGGGCACTTCAAGACCACCAGCTGACCGCAGAAGGCCAACTCACAAAAGTGCCGTTTGCCTTCGTTTGTCATTGTGGGACACCAGACTTGCTCGTTGAAGATCCGGCCGCTGAAATCCGCTCAAATGTACAGAAAGCTGATAAGGCTGATGTGGTTGTGGGCTGGGAAGTAAAATCATCTAAGCACTTAGATAACAGGATTCCTCTGCGATACTTCCCAACCTCAGCTGCTTGCTTCGTCGCGCAGAGCTGCGGGAAAATTCAGCTCCACCATGCCCTATGCAAGCCAATGCATCGTTGCGACAGTGTCTAAACAACCTGGCGGTCTTCGTACGGCACGACACGCAAGCTCGTGCATGTGGCTCACACCCATCTAGCAGATTCAACCGTTTCCGCGGGTTCGGACAGGGTACTGTAATTGGGCACGCGGCCGAATTACATGAGCAGAGTCCCAGGTACAAAACGTACTCCGTGTCTTCCGCCAAACCCACAAAGGTGAAGCTGCTAGATACCGGGGTGAGGGCTTGCTTCATGCATCAGCCCAAGTGGATCGAAAAGATGGAGACGAAGGAACCGGCACAACCCACAGCAACAATTGAGATCGACAAGCTGTGCCATTCGGCAGCATGCCATCTTAAGAAATCTCCTTAACAATAGAAGCGAGCTTGCACTTCTTGCACGCTTCTGTGGAACACTTTGCGCGTCATGCAGCCAAAAGCCCAAGTTCCAGCCAGCTGCACCTGTCATGAGCCGCTACTGGCGACACATCATGGGCGGTGGTGTGCAATGTCTTCAAAAACGAGCACTTCTTCAGCCAAGTGACGGAGGTCCAGTTCCGTGTCTGTGGAAGACACTTCGCTAAGCGGACACGGCTCCTCAGGCAGGGCTGGCATAAAACGCTAACGTTAGATAGATAGATAGATAGATAGATAGATAGATACATACATACATACATACACACACACTTGCATACGCATATGCATACATACATACATACATACATACATACATACATACCCATACCTACATACCTACATACCTACATACCTACATACATGCATACATGCATACATGCATACATGCATACATGCATACATGCATACATGCATACACATACACATACACATACACATACACATACACATACACACACACATACACATACACATACACATGTACATACACATACACATACGTACGCTCATATACACACACATACATACATACATACATACATACATACACGCATACATACGCACACACACACACATATATATATACATACATACACACTGTCGTACACATACACACATACGTTGCTTGAAAACTTAGCGCCTTCGTTTGCACGTATACATATAATAAATACAGACACGAAACGGGGATATGTAAATATACATATGTAGCTAACAGCACATGCATCCTTGCATCCATGCATGCATACCCTTTGTCGTTTCAGTCCCTCGGTCGGCAGCTGGTACCGAAGAGAAAGGAGAGACCCCGTCGAACTTTGCTAGCGAGGTGCTGGCCCAGGGATCAATGGCGTTGAGGTCCATGTTGAGGAAGCTGAAGCCATCATCATCATCATCATCCTCTTGAAGAACTTTCTTCTGTTCACGGTTGGCGTCCTCGTACTCAATGCCAGCCTTGCCAGGAAGTTGGAAATATGGGTCGAAGAGAAAGTCACCAGTGACTGCTGTGCTCAAGCAACGTGTGGAAGCTGCCTAAACAACTCCCCGCCATCGCCAACCCGAATCACTAAAGGGAACGCAGCACATCGACATCTCCAGCTGCTTGCTCATGCTCTTGCCGCTGCCTTGCTAGCACTGGGAAGTGGTTGGCTTGGCAACTGCGGTAGGTCCTCGGACTTGGAGACCTGTTCGGGTCATTCAAGATGGGTACTTTCAAGGGAAAGGAAAAGCACTGGCATGAAGCACACCTGAAAAGAACCTTCATTGACTCATGCATCATTGCTTACGGCCAGCCTTCGCCGCCCTGCTGGAGGGATTGAGTCTTGCGGGCTCAAGAGCAGGAACCTGCGAGAGCTTTATACAGGGACTTCTCCCACGCTCGAACTTGGCCCGATGCACATGCTCACGCCTTGCTTGACTGATGTGCTCAAAACGTATCATGCCGTCACGCACCTGAACCAGGGAGTGGCTCCGCCCCGGTCTGGCAGTTGGTATCAACGAACTGGATGCAGGCGGCTGCATGTCCTTTGTTGAAGCCAACAGCACCAGCTGGTCAGGAAATCAAACTGACACGACTAATTACCGGTCGCCTGCAACCGTCAAGTGCAAGCTGTGTGCCTCCTGGACCGCAGCAGCAACTTCCAATCGTCGAGCCAGCGCAGCATGGCCCACCGTCGCCAGTTCCTTGACCATCCGGTGCCTTAGCGAGAAGTCCGGCTGATTTTTGCGACCGTCACCCAGCCGATTCCAACAAGCGACTGGTAGCTCCTCCTGCCATTCCGAACGCGGTCATGAACCTTCAAGCGAATGTTTAGCTTGCGATCTCAAGCTCTCGCATGCTTCTGGCGCACGAACGGTTCGGTCAACGCATACCACTCTGACGTAGAATTGAGCGCAGGGTCACAGGATGACTTGGATGGGCTAAGCTGGCCATGTTGTCAGGCAGCTTGAATTAGGCTTCTGATGCTGTCCGCGTCAGTGTTCGCACATTTAGCTCCAGCTACCGAATCCGTCTGGCTTTCCTGCACTAGGCATGAGGCAGCCAGAAAACAGTAGCTCGTGCTCCGCCCACACAGAGCAAGAACTCCCAGACATAACCAAGCTTCAATAACAATTCTTTTGTTAATCTGCATCATCGGGTTTATGCTGCGCTTAATAATAAACTACGCTGCGATTCCAATTGTCAGTGAGCATGGTCCGCCTACCTGATTGCACATCTTTGTGCCAGTAGTTCTGTTGCTATTTCGTGAGCGCAGTGCCGGGCCCGAAAACCCGAGAAGCGAGCTGTCTGTTTGCAACCGCAACCCCACGATTTACAATATCATGTATTACGAACGGCACAACGACTCGAACCCATCTCCTAGAAGCTGTTGGCGGTTGGTTGCTGATTTGGGTACTTGGCAGTCCCCTTCTGAAGAACCTTTGAATGCAGAAGAATCATCTTAGTATTCTCGGCTGTCTGCACCATCTTGTTCCCGAGGTTCCGTTCCAGCTGTTCTCTCCCTGCCCCTGAGTTTGGAAGACTTCTCTCCGACTTCGAGGCGGTGCAAGGGTATATGAGGGGACATAGGCACAGTGTGAAGCCCGTTGCCTGGCCAAGAGGAGCAAGCTGAGATGGTCCATTGCGCGGTGGTGCTGGTGGCGCGCAGAGCCTCATCACCGACCTGAGTACAAGGGACACAGGGCAGCTCCGCAAGCACAGACCCCCCCCCCCCCTCGGGGGCGACTGCATGGTTGCTGCCGTTCAGCACGCAGACGATTCACATTTCTGCGGCCGGGCTGCAGGTGAGAGAGCTCCGGGACCTGCCTTGGTACGTTCTATGCGGCGAAAAGTTGTGGATGCTCCATGCACGGCAGTGCCAAGAGCAGCAAGTCAACTGCACGTCAGAGACCGCATGCTTTCGAAGGGGCCCTGGGATCTCCGAGTCCGGCAACGGCGCCGAGGTGTCGACCTGCACATGCCGGTAGTCCTCTACTGCAGCTCCTTCTCTTGCTTTTTGTCAGTTTCATCTAGCACCGACCATGCATGTTTCGAGGTGCCAGGACGAACATTCAGGAACATTCGCCCTCGAGGTGCAACGTCGCGGGATGAGTGCAAGCATACCCTACCTCGGGAAGGCTCGGTGCCGGATCATCGGTGGCGTCACGGTCCGAATCATCTGTCATGTGGTCAAGAATCCGATCAGTAAAACACGTCAAAAAGGAGCCGGTGCCTGCGGGTTGCTCTTTCTCCCCATGCCACGCTATTCTTCTATCCCGACGGCGCGTCTGCCGTTGATATTCGTACGAGAGCTTGAGCTCCTATTGCCAGGTCATTTGGGCAAAGGTATTCCTGCTCCGGTGACCAAAAGAAAGTGTGCATTTTGCAGCAGGCCTGTTTGACTAATGAACTTGTGAGCCGTCGAAATAGCATGGGTTCGGAAATATAGCCGTATGAGAAGTCGAAAGCCTTAACGGTGTCCTGCTTTCTGGCAGCTGCGACCTCTGCAAAGTACTCCTTCTCCTCTGGAAACCTGCTCGATGCTGCAGTTGGTAACACAGACCACGGAACGGGATATGTCGCTAGCGATGTCTCTGAGGCTTCTTCCCCACCCCGCTAACTGTCCATCCGTTTAAATGTTTGTCACCCAGCTGGCCTTTCAAGAACGGCCTGAAAAAAACGGTTCTTCAGCACGAGGCATTCCTCGAGGTCGGCACTGCGAACATGATTGCGCAGGGTATGCAGCCGAACAGCTGAAAACGATTTAGACATTCGTCAACGACCGGGAACCAGCACACGCACCATCCCAGATTGTGAAATGGCTACTAGGATGCGCTGAACACGTGAGCATTCATTAAGGTGTTCAATGCAAGTTGCTGTGCGCTCAAGGGCAATGACGCTGAAACTCCGATGGCTGATCCCATACAGAGCCAGTTCTCCACAGTGTGCTCCTTGGAGATTGAAAAGCTGGATAAACATGGGGCAAACGTGCATGCCGATGACCCAGAGCTTACTGTGCACGGCACGTGTGGTCCTCGTGTCAGCGTGTGTATTTCGCGCAGGTCTGCACCAGAGCACATGCTTGCACGGCCGGAGCAGACGAAGTACCTAGGCCAGCACACTCCGGCTCAAACGCAGGTCGCGAAAAACCACGGATGGCGGCTCTGCCTGCAGTCCGCGGCCAGGGGGCATGCTATAACCTTTGTCACCCTCTTTGATAATGAACTCATCCTTGTCGAACATCTCCTGTCAGCCGTCGAGTGGATTGATCGCCTGCCCGGGACGCTCCTGAGAGCGTCGCCACGGCCCCAAAATCCACATCAAGTATCTTGCGGTGCTCCTTTTCAAGGAACTTTCCGAGAGTTTCCACGAACTTGGGATTCCTGTCTGCGAAGAAGGCATACTCGAACTTCCTGCGCAGGCAGCAAAAGCAAGTGCTGAGGTGTTTCTGTGAAAGTAATTGAAAGAGCTCCGGCCTGGTTCGCTCATTGTAGACACGAGGTGCATCCTTGGGTCGATGGAACCGGGTGGGAATGCATCTACATTAAATTTTGTAGGTATCTAGGTATGCATGCATCGGCGGGTGTGCGGGGGTTATGTCTGTATGTATGCAAGCATGTATGTACCCGTAAGAGCAAAGTCCGTTGCATACGTGAGTTGGTAGGCAGGTCGGTGGGTAGGGAGGGGAGGTTTCTTGTTGCACCATTGCTGAGCGAGTCACTTGGAAGGAGTGTTGATAGGTAGGTAGGCAGGTAGGCAGGTAGGCAGGCAGGGAGGTAGGTAGGTAGGTAGGTAGGTAGGTAGGTAAGTAGGCAGTCAGGTAGGTAGGTAGGTCGGTAGGTATTTAGAGAGGTGAGTGGGTATGTACGGGTTTAAGTAAAGGATGTATGTCAGTTCAAGGTTCAGCGGATACAGAGGCTATCTGCTCGGTCAAGAATGCAAGCAGGCTCCCACGGCGGACGCGAAGGCCAAAGTCGAGAAACTGCGGGTGACTTGATTTGAGTAAAAGCCGGCAGTCAGGATGTTTAGATAGGCTCGCCACCTTGTTTTCGGTAGTGGGGCTATCGTATGATGCTGTCACGCCGATGAAGGTGTGTTCACCGTTTCAGCGCGACATGGAGCAACAGCCGAGGAGAAGCTATTGCAGTTGAAGAAGGCCGGGACCAGCACGCGCTGCCCAGAATCGGTACAACTAGCCTCGGAGCTTTATTTGCCAAGTGAAATCAGCGGAAGCATCCTCTTCCAGATTTTTGTTTTGACTTGGCGACAGTCAGTTAAACCATATTTTCCGGACAAGCAGAGGGATTCGCGAATCTTGATTGGAAGACCGCCAGGGCACTGGGCAGGAGGCCGCGGCAGAGCCTTCAGAAGCAACAGCAGATGGCGCACAAGGCGTAGAATACCGGAGGGTTACAATTGGCATTGAGGATGAGTGAGTGACCTTTGTGACGCAAAGTTCGACGTTTCTAATTAAAGCATATCGAGTTTTGACCTTAACACGTCATGTTCACTTGCTTTGACGCTTTCGCGAATTGGCATCAGATGCCCGCAAGCTCCGGCCTGAGCTTGGTGCCTGATAGCGTGCGGTGTCGGTACTGTAGTTTTTAATAGCAACACATCAACCAACATTGCACAGTCGTGCTTTGACCTATGATTTGCGATTGAACAATATGACACAACACCTGAAAGCCATCATTATCAACGTCTGCAAAGCCAGTAGGCTTGAACATGCTGCATCGGCAGTTTCAGCTTAATGTCCCAGAGAAGCCAGAGTTTCCCAGGTACCGTCTCGGATTCCGTGGCATCGTTCCTGTCTGAGGCAGGTCGGGTTGGACTTCAGGCGTTGACAGCATTGACAGCGAGCGCTCCCGGCTTCGAGGACGTCTTGGCGAGACTCTGGCGATTCTTCAGATTTGTCCGGGAATGCAAGTAGAGGTCGTAATCATTTGTAATACAGTGATAAAAGCAATGCTGTTCCTGGGGGTTCCTGTTTTGGTAAGTGTTCTACTATGAAATGCCCCCAAAGCTGTGATAATTGTCTAGGGCTTTATAGTTTCTCGTTTTGCACCAGTGGTTTTTGGGCTTTCAGGTTTCGAACTGCAATTCCCTTTTTGCGGATCTGATTGCCTATTTTTTTCCTTACTTGTGCCGGCAGCACCTGCCGAGCAGGAAGCAAGCTCACAGGGGTTGTGATCTTTGTACGTCATTCCTGGCAGTTGGCATCAGTCAGCGCAGGCGGCGAACCGACAGCGGCTGCGGGCCCTGGCACAGGAGTGGTTGTGGGGGGTCCGATGCAATGTTTGTTTACGTGTGATCTAGAATCTAGCTTGATGTTCTGGTTTATGAAGTCTTTCGGAAACGTAAGTATTAGCTTGCAATTCCAGCCCATAGTGTTCCACCAGCTGTCGGAACGTCGTGACCGTCATCTAGTAGCTGGAAAGCTGGATCTCATCGGCACATCCACTGCAAGTCTTGTTAGTTTCGGGTGTGTGCTTATTATTTGTTCATGCCGAGGGTCTGCATGCATGATTTCTCGGCCAGGATTTCTCAGCCCTAGTCAAACCTTCAACCCCAAGCTGCACGCTTGCAGCTCTTTCAAAACCTGGACGCACAAACCCTACGTCTGTCAAGGAGCTTGCAAAAAAACGTGGCAGCCAAGCGGCTGCGCCGGCGGCATCTGCTTGGAAGGCAGCTGAGCGCGTTCGAGCGTTGCATTTGGGCACTGATGGGGCTTCGCCGGAAAAAAATTGCAGGCACGGCTGACGCCAGCCCCTGCAGAGGAGAAAGTTGCTGTGGAGGCGCCCGCGAACTTGTGGTCCCCTCCCTTTACAATCAGATCCGTTCAACTGAACCCTAAACTTAAGCCTATACACTCTAAACTCCGTGTTTTCTATATACATGGTTGTGTTTATCTTTTTGGCATGAACGCCCGGACAACCCACTCCCGGCTTCATGTGCATCCTGACGAAGCGTCCCAAGAAACAATACCCACCCTGCAAGTCAGGAATATATACGTACAGGCACACATCTTTCAGCCTTTTGATAGCGCTGCTTTTGTTGATGATTTAGGTGCATGCTTTATTGAAGCCGTTCAAGCCTTCTGGCAGGTTGGCAACCAGGGGGATGGGCTCTTGGACGACTTCGTAGCCCGATCGAAGGTGGCTGTCGAGAGCAAGGACATTCAGTTTGTCTGTTTCATTTTTTCAATACACCTTTTTCGCAACAGCACGAAGAAGATCCAGTGCGGTCCCTGTGCAGACTGCAGTCTACGGGGAAAGAGGCTCCGCGGCTGGGGCCGCGGGCACGCGGGGGCGGTGGCTGTTTCATTGAAGCGTTTCCACCTGCACCGACGACCCAACGAGGTCGATCGACCCTTCTCTAGTTGTATTTAGTGTAAGAAATATTTCTTTGATGATCTCTCGGTTGTGCCTGTGGGCTTCTTCCGCCGTTTCGCAGGTGGCACCGCCTCTGGGAGGTTGTGGGTTTGAAGGTTTGAGACTCAGATTTTTCGGGTTTGAGTTTTGAGGTTTCAGGGCTTGAGTGTGTAGTCTTAGTGGCCTGCTCTGATTTTGCAGCAGGACAGCCCCCAACCGAAGCAGAAGAACGGAGGCGGGCCTTGGGGTAAAATGCAGGGTCCTTTGACTGCTTTTTGAGCAAGGGCCTCCCGCCGTTGCTTTTACCACGACGGGTCCTAGTGCAAGCGCAAAAGCTACAGTAGTGCCGGAACCAGTGCGAAGTCCCACTTTGAATTCGGGGAGGGGCAAGTATACTGGTCCGGGGTACCCAGCGGCTCCGCGATGTGACAGTACTGCTTCCCTTCGTCCTCCTTCGGCGCAAGTGCCCTGTTGTTCTTCAGCTGTTGCTGCTTGTAGTGAGTTGTCCTTGCTGCCACTATACGGGTTCCAGGAGGATGAAGGCAAAGCCAAGTCTGCCGGGTTTTGGTTTCAGCGCTTCCAGGCTTGGAAGTGTAGGAGGCAGAATGTAGCGAACAAATACATGAACAGAGGGGAGGGAGAGAGAGAGAGAGACAGAGACAGGGGTTTCCCCTCACACCCCCAGCAGGCAAGCAAGACAGAGACAGAGGGAGAGCGAACGAGAAAAACTATGATACGAGGATATACGAGGCAAGATCAGAAAGAGAGGCAAGTTGTTACAATGCACGCATGTGCGTGCATACGTACGTACGCACGTACGTATGACCGTACATACGTACATACATGCACCAGACGTGCATGCAGACATGAATGCATGCATGCATATCATATGTATACACACACACACGCGCACACGCACGCGCACCCAACGCGCACCCGCACACACACACGCACAACACAGCAACATGCGTGCATGCAAGCACGCATAGCGCAGGGTTTTTGAAGTGTACTCGGTTGCAGGCGCAGAAGCCGACGTCCTTGACTCAGCGCAACTGTTTGCACGCTCGGGGGTAGAGCTCCTCAGATTACTAGGATGTGTGTGTATATTTATGTGGGTTTCGTTTACCGGGTGCCAGCCTTTCGTGTATTTCTATTGATGTGACTCTAGCTCTCTCCACCTCGGCCCTCACCTACTACCATGTATTGAAGCTTGCACAGGGCCGCTGGGTGGCAGTTTCGGATACCTGTAAATTTCCTTGATGGTGTTACAGAATTACTGGCTCATGATTAGCCAAGCCTGCGCCAATCCTTCAGTCCTCCAGTCGCGAAGCTCCCCTGACCCTAAGCCCCACTGTACCCTAAACCGCACCCCTAAGTCACCCTGTCCCGGGTGTGAACTTGTAAGGAGCGGAGGAAGAAGAAGGTGAAGAAGGAGAAAAGGACTGATGGGTTGACGAGCCTGGAAGCCTGGAAGCCCTCGATCTCTAGGCGAAAAGAAAACTTTAAAGAAGGTACGTGGGTGGCTGACTTACTGCCCTGGTGTTTGGACACATTGCAATTCCTGGAATGCAGTGTAATTTACGGAATATTTGAGTTTTAGGGCGAGAGCTCTGAAATTCAGAAAAATTTCGCCTTGCCTGTAAGGAAGCCGTCCCGTCTTACCATAGTGACAGGGACGTTGTCATCCTTCGCGCATGAATGCTCGATCCCACATTATGCTGGGGACATGGACGTTATCATCCTTCGGGCATGGATACCACAATATAAACAGCAGAAACTACAAGCTTCAAGTACAGCAAACGCCTTGGCAACCAGGTGTTGCCGTAGTTCCAGCATAAAACCCAGACAAAGGCGAAAAACTGCTCGACCCGCAGCAGGTGCATATTCTGCAAAGGCAAAGCCAACAAAAGAGTAAAACCACACCCTGACAAGAAGCAAACATACATTAAGGCGGAGCAAAACTCAGACGCAGTAAAAGTGAAAAGACGCTCCGGGCAGCAGGCCAGCCCCTAAACCCCATACCCTGAACCCCTGAACCCTAAACTTAAAACCTAACCCTTGAACCCTCACCCTGAAACCCCTAGAGCCGAGACCCTCTGCAGGAGGCGGAAAGAGGCCGAAGCGGGCCTGGAAGAGCAGGTGGCTTTGGGTTCTGCTTTCGGGGGTGTAAGTTGAGGGTTCCGCGCCGTTAGAGCTTCGGGTTCAGGGTATAATTGGGAATTCGGGATGTTTAGGGTGTGTGGGTTTTAGGGATGTTTAGGGTATGTGGGTCTACGGGCTTTATTGAGGTTTAGAGTTGGAGGTTTTAGGGTACAGAAACCTTTAGCAACGAGCCTCCGAGTCTCCTGCGCAGATGCCTGGGGCAAGCTGGGATGGCGCAATACCTGGCAATACAAGACTGTGACTAAGAGGCAATGAACTTGAGTGCCTCTCTCTCTCTCTTGTCTCGCTCGCCTGGTTTTCCGAAAGCGATTGAGCGCTGCCCCAACACCTTGCAAGCTGCTAATTGTAATAGTATGCACCGCAGTAGCATCGTAGAGTCGCGTGCCCCTCTCTGGTAAAGAGCCGCTGCCCTGGACGAAGGAGCCGCCGACGGACCAGCTTGCACTGACCGAGGCCGGGTTCGATTTAAGGCTGCCTTTACAGGGTCGTTAAATGAGGTTTGGGACGTCTGCGTTTGACCGTGAGTGTATACACGCTTTCCTGATGGTAGTTCACGGTGACCGGGCTCGTGGTCACTTTTATCATGTTCTCAGGTTGAGTTTGCGTACGCTTCGACAGCGGCAATTTCCTTGTCAAGCTGTGAGACTGCATGGTTTTGGTAGGCTTGCGGATGTGTGGGTGGAAAGCTTGTACGGAAATTCCATGACACTGAATCCCAAAAGCGTAAGCGACCCAAATTGCAAAGCTTGCGAACATCTTCCTCTCGAAGTTTCGAAGGCTCGGGTCTTGCGAGCCTTAGATCCTACACCCTGCAGCCCAAATCGCGGGTTTATGGCTTTGACTATTATAGACTCCAAGTCGTAGGATCCTCAGTGTAGGGAACCCTTGCAGGGATGTACTAGAAATTCTCGACAGTCGCGCTGCCAGCTAGACGGCACGAATCAAAAGAATCCCTGGTTTCAAGAACCCAGGAGGAGGAGGAGGAGACGGAGGAGAACTGGCACCTCGATGAGGACTACTCTGTGGCACCTGACGGATCTGCGCCAATTCTGGATCCTCTGCCGATGGTCACCTTGGGCAGTCACGGGTAGTCCTCCAAGCTGGGATTACTTTTTGGGCTCATCCCCAGAAGAGCAGCAGAGCGTGTCACTATTATAGTATTTTCCTGTAAGGCACGTCTGACTCCCCCCCCTCAGCGAAGCTCAGCGACGCCTCCTGGTCCGGTTTCGGGTATACAGGGTGTTATTATGTTTTATTTAAGGTTTTACCAGCCCGATACTTGCAGCCTTTGGCTCTTATACCTAGCATACCTGCATCCTTGCAGCCTTGTAACGTACGCACAAGCCCCAAGCACCCAACCCCCAACCAACCAGAGGCTATGACAATTCGCGCAAAGACAACCCCAAGCTTCAGCCAATCCCCCCCAAAAAGCCGTGCGAGGACGAGGAGTATGTGCAGACGGAGGAAGCCGAGCAGTCGGGAGAGCCTGCGGAGGAGGCGCGGGGGGGATGTCTCAGATTGCCTGCATCTGGGAGGGCTTACTTGTAGTAGGGGTGTTGGGGAATCAGGTTTGGCGTGGGTGTTTTGGGGTTCGGGCCTCTTAGGGTTTTGGCGAAGTGACTGTTACAGCGACACAGCTGAGTCGCATCGTGTTTTTTGGGCCCCACCCCACACACAGTGGAAGTACCCAGGGGGTCACATCACCGAGGGTCTACTTGGGACCTGTCGTTGATTCGGGATTGGTGAGGTTTGATTGCTGAAGCTGAATTTACAGCAATTTACATTGATAATTTGCTGCTGCGATGCCACTGATGTGTTTCTTGTGCAGGTGCTTACGAAATCGAGCGTCTAACTGGGGAATGACTGGTTTTGATGTGCTCGTTGCTGTGATGCCACGGGGAAGAATGGCTGGTTTTGCTATGTTATTTCGGAGCTAATCACGTTGCCCTGTGGAAAATAGGCCCAGCTCATCCAAACCAGTCCCGGTCACACTGTTTGCCGCTGGGCACAGACACACATACATAGGACATACAGACAGAGACACGCCGACATGGGCAATGGCTGGTTTGGGCGTGCTGTGATGCCACTGATTTGTGTCTTGTGCGTGCGCTTGTGAACCGAGCATCTACATGGGGAGTGGCTGGTTTTGGTGTGCTATGATGCCGGAGGTGTGTGTTGCGTGGGTGCTTCTGAAATCGGGCGTCTACATGCGGAATGGCTTGGTTACCATGTGTTTTTATTTTTGAGTACTAGTGGATGCAGCCTTGCTGATGCGGCGTCTACATTGGGAAAGCCATGTTGATGTGACCATGATGTGACCCCTCGCATCGCGCGCATCCCCTTAGACAGCTGTGTTCCAACAAAACGTGAAGTGACTTAGCTGTGCTGCTGTAGCATAATAAGCGGCGTTGGAAGCTTTGCAGGACCCATACACAACGAAGCTTCAATCGTACAGCATGGAATCTCCTGCGCGCCCTAAACCCTGAACCCTTCTCAACCCAGCAGAATTTCAGTGAAGTTAGCCACGGAGCCTCGGATCCCCACGCCTCTACGCAGAAAGCTCATACAGAGCAATTTTCACCAAGTCATCCACTTCTGGCTCTTTCAAAAGGGACCTTGTTGAGAGGGCCTCTATCTGTAAGGGTCCCCGGAATCCGGACTCCCAACTAAACTCCAAAGCCCAATCTCTCATCCCAAACCCAAGACCCAAACCTCTGGAACTTCCAGGAGCCGAAACCCAAGAAGAAAAAGAAGAAGAGTCGGGAAGGCAGGAATTCTTTTTGCATCTGTAGGCCTCTGGGTTCATGGGGTTGAGGGTTTAGGACTTATAGCTTGTGACAGATTGTCTTTGGGTTTGGGGTTGAGGCCTACGGCCTGCAGGAGGCTCAGAGCCTTTGCTGGTTTTACTGATTGACGGAGTGCCTTAAAACGTCGCTCTACCAGGGGCTGCGAACCCAGCAGCCTGAACCCTAGCACTAGCCACTTCATCTCAAAATCTAAAGCCTAAGAAATTAGCCTGGGATCTTTCGACCTCTGAGAAGTGGGTAGTTGCAATGCAGACAGAGCGCACGCAAGAGCAGCCATAAGACTGTCATGCCCTGCACCCCTGTGACTCTAAACTGAGGTTTGACGAATCTAGGGCTTAGGGTTTTATCATTTGCGTCATTGAGTGATTGGCTATGAACCGTATGAATGCAGCTATTGCAGCTGACCATGCTTCGCAACATTTTCACATTGTTTAGCTGCCAGGTTTCAATGTGTTTGGCTTCAGGGTTTGAAACATCAAGGAGTCCCCGCAGCCAAAGTTTTTTCGCGGGATCGTCGCAAGTGTGTTGGGGGGGTCGTACTGCCAGGTGAGCCGGCAGAGAAGGCCGAAAAGAGCGGCAAAGCTTCGAAGGCGTCGTTTTCAAATTGTCGAAGCAGAGCAGGATGCTGCCAGGATGCTAAGGTTTGTCCTGGGGTTTAGGGTGGTACTGACTAATCTTTCAGAGGACTTGTTTTTGAACTTGTCCTAGTGAGAGATAGCCAGAATGAGAGTACTTGTGCTGTGTGTCCTTTATCATTATTTCCAGCGCACTCGTATGATGCCCACCGCCGCCATGGCCATGTTTTTCCCATGACTCGCGTTAGTAGCAGCCTCACTCGTTATCCGACCTGTTGCCATAGCTTGACCACATGGGACCGCGAGGCGAGCAAGAGGAAGACGAAAGCCGAGAAGCCAAAGGTCGGGCAGAACGTGGATAGTTAGGCTATGTAAGGCTTGCAGATTTTAAGGGCTTTCGGGGTTTATGCTTTGGAGTTTCGGATTCTGGGGAGGCGTCTGGGCTTAGGAGTGGGGGTCGCAGGATTGCGCTTTTAGGGAGGGGCTTGGGGTTGGGTTTGTGGTCGAGGTGTCCTCTCCTCCCAGAAGCCCGAGGTTGCACGCGAAGTTTCGGTGCAGATCGAGGGCATGTTGGGGGTCGTTATAAGAGAGTCGAGGGGGATAGAGTCGGGGCTTTTTGCCAAGAGCCCTGATTCTTGTAGTAAGGTTCTGGACTGTGTTCGAGGCTTCCGGTTTCTGAGCAACTTGAAGATACCGTCCTTGGAGTCGGGAACACCCATCACTCGAGACATGGAAAACTCGATTCAATCAGCCATCGCGGCCCCAAGAAGCCCGAAAAAATCGAAAACGCAGGCGCACGAATCTTGTTTGCTTTCTTCTACACCAGCATCCAACTGCAGAGCTGCCGCAGTCAGAAGAAGCTGCCCTTGCACCTGGGATCTCAGATGTAAATTTTCAACTTAGCATTTTCAGACAACAGAACTTCCCGAGCGGTAGTTTTTCACAAACCTGAACCAAACACTTCCTTGGCATCCTATACAATCCTTCTCCGATCTTCCTTTCTTCGAACCTGACAGGGCCCTTTTGTTTCAGCTCAGCCTTACCCCCAAACATCCATGTCAGGCACGTGTGAAGAAGAAAGAGCCGAAGACGGAGAAGGTGGGCCTTGAGGGTTTCACAAGGATGTTGGATGGTTTTGGGCAAGCCAGGGGTTTGAAGGCTTTAGTTTGGGACTTCTCAGCTACAGGTTTAGCAGAGAGAGCACTGATCTTGAGGTGCAGGGTCGCACAGAGTGGTGGTCTACATGCTTTGGTGCGAGCAGTCTTCAGGGGCACTAGTGGGTTATTATGAGTACTGTACTGAATTCCGCAATTTCTCGCACGTCTAACCCACCTTTAATCCATCCACTGAGCAACCGAGTCAAAGTGTTGTGCGATGACTTAACGCGTGAGCTTTTATGGCATACGCTCGAGGTGAAGAAGAAGGTCAGTGAGGAGGGCGGCGGCGAAGCAGAACAGGAGGACGTCGTGCAAATTGCTGGGTCCTCCTTCAGTGCCGGCTCAGTGTCGTGTTGTTGCGTTTATGGTGTTGGCCCCTGTAGTTCCACAAGCGTGGCCACGAGTGCTGCCCTTCAGACAGGCTGGACGTCTCGAGGTGTTGGTGCCTTGCCCGTGGGCGTCTGATCTCAATCACGGCTTCCAATCCTCTGTCAAGTCTGAGTCGCGGGTCTGTTCTAGACTCTTTTCTGAGACTTACGCCCCCAGAGACATCAGATGCACTATCTTGTGTATTCTTCCTTCAGCCCATCGCCGCCTGCGCAATCCACAGTACCAGCAGTCATGGCCAGTTCCTTGATTCTCCACGCATACAAGACCAGAATCATCATCACGAAGTGTTCCTGGAACGATGTGCT
>CAJNJA010008588.1:0-15357 GCA_905231915.1 Symbiodinium necroappetens
CAACCAACCTACAGTTTGAATGCCAAGAAAGCCACTTCTGCTCAAGGTGAGGAATGCTCCGGGACTGCTCTTCAAGCACTCCGCCGTGGTCCATGGAGTCTTCTTGTCGAGCTAGCGGGTTGGCATGCTCCTTGAGTGCTCTTGCTAATCTCGCGCCGCAGTAGGAATTTTTGATCCAGAAGGGATTTCCTCCTCCGCATTCGCCAGGCCAGGGAGTCAAGAATTTGGGGGAGGAAGTGACGATGAGCCCCGCCATGCACTGCACAAAAAGCTTCGACGGACCACGAAAAACTTTGTGCTGGCACATTGCGGCAGAGTGGCAACCTCAACCGAAATCGCAAGCACAACATGATGCAGGTCTCCCGGTGCTTAGAATCGATGTGATGGTTGGCTGCAATCTAGTACTCGGCCGACGGACTTGTCGGACTGACCGGCTGCATCTCCCTTTCTCCCAGAGCTCTCTGACAGCTGAAGGGGATTCGGCCTTGAAGGCGTCACCCCACTCCGAGGTAATATCGGCATCCTGAGACAGATTGCGATCTGAGAGCCAGCATACCCGAAAGTGAGCACTCAGCATCTGGCGGAGTCGGTTTTCACGAGGCCCCTTTTGCAGAATTGTCCATCCTGTCAAACAGATGACATCCTGGAATTCCAGGGGAGAACAGTGAAGCATTGACATTGATCGAACTCTGCGCCTGCAGGGTGCACCGTGCATGTACTCGTGGCGGTGACTTTGGCTCACAGTATCCATCAACCCACTTTGGCCTGGCAGTCGCTGAATTGCCCGAACTGCTCTGCCGCTGCTTCTTCTGAACTTCCGAAGATCCCACGCAGGGTGCTGCTACAAGCAGATCCAGCACATGACCACTCAACCAACAGCGTTCTTGACCAAAATCCTGTTGGGTTCTTTCGGAACTGCACAGTCTGGTCACAGCTGGATATGGGGCTGTGGGCACAAACCCAACCAGACTGATCGTCGCATCTCTGCAAGAAGGGCGTGGATCGAGAATGGGTGTCGGCGGACTATGAGGAGGCTGGTGCAGGAGCCAAAATTGAGCGTCATTGCATTCCGTTTGCAAACCCTGCAACTCCACTGCCCACCATGAAGCATGAGAGACATGACGCTGCCTGCAGAACTCTTCGCGAAGGTGAAGGGCTTGGGCCTCGCAGGAGCAAGATCCGACGGCGCTGGCTGGAGCTAGACATTTATTTTCCAAGCTGACATCGCGCTTTCACGAACAAAGAGCCCACTTGGCTCCACTTCCGCGCCTCTGTGGTTTTCTGGTAACGATCGAGGTCCTCCACTGACGAAAAGGAGGCAAGTCAGAACACAAAAGTAAACCTTAAGCCCGCTCTGAGCGCCCCGACCTCCGCATTGATCTTGGGCCTCTCAATCGCCGTGCACAGGTTTCTCAGCTGGTCGTACCTGCAGTCCATATGGATGTCAGGGCAAAAATCGCTAAGCCCTCAAGCCCAAAACACTTACGGCACGGAAGCTCCAAACCAACCACAAACGCCTGACAAAAACTTAAGCCCGAAACCTAGAAACTCAAAAGTAGAGCCAACAGTATATAGAAGGAAGAAGAAGAAATACTGCAACAGCTAAACGCTGAACCCCGCCGCAACCCCAAACCCTCACTCCGTGAATTCATGTCAACCCGCAACAAGGCTAAACCCTACTTCCTACACCCCACACCCCGCTCTGCTCGGGCGGTCGCTCGATTCGGTCATCCACCCATGGCTGGGGCATCGCCTTGAGCGGATGCACCTCATGCCACCTGTCAAACCCAAAAAAAGGCTTCGAGCATCAGAGTCTGGCGATTCAACAGGGTTTTTGGACTTGAAGGCTTCGACGGATTCGCACTTTAGGGCTAGAGGGTCTAGGGATGTTTAGGGTAGGGTGACTCTTCTGTAACATGCCAGGCTGGCCAATGACGGCAGGATGTCCTTCGCGCATCTGGTACGCGCTTCATACTCAGCGGGGCTCCCAAACCAGATCAAGTCTGTACCCAAAGCCCTACCGCCCTCAAACCCTGAACTCTAAGCCCGTGACTGTTATGACGAGCCTCATCTCATGGGCACTATCAGCACTCCCCCAAACCGCCCGGTGTCCTCTCGCAGAGCTGTGTTCTATTGTCGCACCAGACTGGACCTGGAAACAGCGCGTGTACACTGTCTCTCTTGGTCAGAGGATTTGACATAATAATACTGGTCTCGTTTGCAACCATGCATCTGCAACTCGGTCGGTGGCTACGCACATGTATATGTCTAAATTCGTGTGTGTATGTATGTATGTATGTATGTATGTATGTATGTATGCATGCATGTATGTATGTATGCATCTATGTATGTATGCATACATGCACGTAAGTATGGATGGATGGATGGATGGATGGATGGATGGATGGATGGATAGATGGATGGATGGATGGATGGTATGCTTATATAAACTTATATGATATACCTATATATATACACATATTGTAACGTACTTTATATGTCTTGGGCATGTGCATATAAATATAAATGGAGATGCGCAAAAGAACCGCTTTGTGTGCATACCTATGTATAAATATACATACTATCCACATTTATATCATGGGTATTTGTTGTTCATGACATAACTATCTGAATATTCTCTTACCGTGAACAAATAAAATCTTCGGCATGCATTGCATTGTATATTATACATTTGATATAACCCATTTTTAGATCATTTGTTGTTGGCTGCTCAGTCTGATTTCTTTCAAGGCCCGAGCTATCGTTCGGCACTGGCGCACGCTTCTTCCCAACCTGCAACATGGATTGTACTTGATGGACAAGGGATTAGGGTTTAGGGCTTAGGGTTTAGGATGATGGGACTCAGTAAGCAGGTGGTTTTCAGTAAAGTAAGTACAGTTAGGGGACTTATGCCTTACAAACGTACCGGGCAAGTCCCGTCATCTTCCACGTGCTTTTGACACCCAGAAGGGCTTTGGCTTGTGCTTTTGGGTTCAGTTTTGGGTAAGCAGCAATTCAGCCTAGAGAGCTGTGGAAGAAGCTTTCAGGATTCGCAATACAGGCGGCAGTATCGAATGGACGATCCCAGCTGTACCTCGCAAGCCAGCCGCATTTCGTTGTACATCTTTGACCTAGGCATGTTTGCCAGCAGCAGTTTAGCTTCACGATGACATGAGCGAAGCTGTAGGTGACTGCTGAGCACAACTTCGAACTTGCAATGACCAATTAAGTTTCAATTTGATATCGGTCTTTTCTGGCCGTGTGCGCGAATTGTCCATAGTGGTGCCGGAGATTCCACCTCGGACACAACAGTGCATGAATCACAACTGTGTCTGGTCACAACCTGTGTGCTAGTGCGCACATCATCTGCCGGCTGCTTCGTGCACTTGCTTAGTCACGAGACCCCCGTGGATGCTGCAGCCGGTACACCAGCGGAGCTTCCTGAGCAGCACAGGAAGAAGCACTCGAAGTCGATTAAAACGGACTTCCAGAATTGACATGTTGGGGTGCAGCTTGTACTCAAGAAAGCTGAGTGCTAGGCCACCTCTCGTGCGGATGGCATCCGAGCAACGCCAGATTTGGCCAAGCGAGCCCACAGCGCCTGCGCCCATCGGGAAACCAAGAGGGAGAAAGTGTTTGGCCCCTCTGTACTGTATTCCGAGGCGGCCCTTGACTCCAGCACTGCAGGCCGCCTCAGCGCTAGCGCGATCCCGAGCGGCGCCTGTCAAGAAGATGTTGGAAACGGCTAGTGATCCGGAAACGCGCAGGGTTGTCCTGGAAGATACATGTTGGACATCTCCACAGCATCACCTCACTGTTGACGATCTGTAGCCCGAACGGCGTCAAATGGCACACAAGCACTTAGACACCTCTCAAAGAACTCTGCTGCCCGGCAGGTTGGCAGAGGTCTGAGGTCAGTGATGCCGATGTACTCTGCCGCAATGCCCGACTCGGAAAAAGAGAGCCACGCTTCAAGGCGTAGGGTCTAGCGACTCGTGTTCTCAGATGTCATCAGTCACTACGTTTAAGATGATTATAGTACTCTTATAGTAGTACTATAGTACTATTATAGTATTGTTATAGTAGTGCTATAGTAGTATTATGGTAAAATTGCAGTACCATTATGGTAGTATTAACGTGTTATTGTTATAGAACTATATGCTTTTCACGTCCACAAAAGCGGAGAAATCGGAGACTCGAGGAGCGCACGTGGCGTCGGCGCGACGCGAGGAGGGCGACCAGCTCGAAGACTGGCCGCTGCAAGCCTCGACTGCACTTCAAGGTTTAGGGTTCAGGGTTCAGGGGTTTGGGGGTTTAGGGGTTTAGGGGTTTAGGGTTTAGGGGTTTAGGGGGGTAGGGTTTTAGGGGTTAGGGTTTAGGGGTTTAGGGGGTTTATATAGGGGTTTAGGGGTTTAGGGTTTAGCAAACCTTCTCCAGGGCAGCGCCACGGTCTAAAACGCAGATCAAGCTACTTCTGCGATGGCGCTCCAGGAATCTTGCGATAAGCTCCACCATGAGCTCGACATGAGTTGGACAGCACCACCAACCTGAACGTGCTGAGCTGTTCTGGCGTCTGGCAGGCCATCTCAGGCTTGCCTGTTTCACCAAAGCTATCACGGTCCATAACTTCGCAATCACATAATATAATATAATAGATCAATACAATATATTATAATATAGTATATTAATATAAGGAACCTAACACTTGCGGGACTTCCTGAGGCACTCGCGCTCCAAGGTCAAGCTTCCACCCGTTCGAAAGCACTCGGGAGGCCTAGGCCCAGAAAGCGCTCCAAGGATTGGCCTAGAAAAAGCCTCCGAGGCCAGGGCACCGTGGTTCACGCGAAGAAGATCTGGGGAGGAGAGGGTCTGGCGTTGCTTTGCAATCCATGCGAGCTGCTTTAAGTATACTGCGACATCTGCGGAGCCATTCCCAACCGCGCACCTCTTCGCACAGCCACTCCAGGGTCCTCTGCGCAGAACATTTCAGCTGACTCTTCAGAACCACTACAAGAGTACTATAATAGTACTATAACAGTACTCTAATAGTGCTATAATAGTATTATAATAGTACGATAATAGTACTATAATAGTACTATAATGGTACAATAATAGTACCATAATCGTGAAAAAAAGGCCCAAACTCTGCTCCCTCCTCAAGGCCATCGCATCCAGCTCCACAGCCCTTGACAGCTTCAGGTGCTCCGCCTGCCAAGGCGCATTCCCAAACAGAGCGGCACCATGACGGTGTATCGCATGTTCATAGCATGGCATGTAATTATAGTCCAACATAGTGAAGTAGGAAACAGTATAATGCAAAACAACCTATGCAACTATGCAGTACACTATAGTCCAACTTAGGAGTCAACTTTTTGCGAGAGGTCTCAATTCCAGGCACCAGTAACCAGTACGCATGCAACATTCCAAACGCGCCGAAGCATCCACCCGCCCAACACCACCACTCTTTGACGCGCACAGACGCCAATGGCTGCCGGCTTGGATGAAATGAAATAGGGAACCCTAATATAGTTGCCCAAATACTAGGATCCTTATTATAAGAGCCCCAAACAAGGTACCCCTAATTTTCGGAAACTCCCACATGGAAGGCGAAGCACCGAACCGATCCCCTGCCAGCCTTCAGCTTCTGGAAGCCTGGTCAACTTGTCTCCAGTTGCGACTAGTGGTGTTCATCTGCCCTTACTATTAGGGTTTGTTTTTTGGGTTTAGGGACTACGGAAGACAAAAGAGGCTTACGGGCACCGGTCATAGGTCTCGGGACAAGCTGAAAACCACGTGCCGATGCCTGCGGCAGTCGCACCAGCAGCAAGTTGGCAGCGCACCTCAGCATGAAAAGTAATGAGGCTTTCTCCAGCGCCAGTCTCACTGTTTTGGGCTTCCAGAAACAACGTGCCACCCCGGTCAGCTTCCCCTTTTGAACATCAGCAGCGAGTCGCAAGGCTTTTCGCACGAGGCTGATGTCAGCCTGCTGTTCCTACAGGAACAACTGCACGAAGGCAAGAAGCGGAGACAGTTAGAAAAAAAAGATATATGTATATGTATATAGTTTTCGTTTATAGAAAACTGAAGCCCATGATATCGTTGGCTGGACTACGTCATTGAGGTCTACAAACTAAAGCTCCGCTGCCCTCACTGGTCCCTACAGCAGCATCCGCTCGCCGCTAGCCACGCCTGCAGCAGCTCGTCGCAGGCTAAGTCAAAACACATACGAGTTGAATACATTGGGGGGCCTTTTACTGATATCCCTCATTTTCCGATGCTGCCACATGGCTCGTGTTGCCAGGAGCCAGTAATTTGGCAGTTCCAAGGCATGCCGCCATGAAAAGAGTGGCACAATACTATTTTATACCGTATGGAACCGCATTGCACTAAGTTACACGGTATTTTACTATCCCGTCGTCGACCGAGCCTCTGCCAGTCAGCTGCACGGCGCAGACTGCAGCCGTTCCGCAGCTCGGCCCGCTTAAGGGCCCAGTTAGATTATCTTCTTTGACCGGAAGAAGCGTTTGAAGTACAGCATTTGCCAGCCACCAACGCCGATCCTTGTCAGATGTTGGATGCAGCCCAGTACAGTTCACCAACTTCAACGAAATAAGAACATGCCGGGGCACATCAAGAAAACATTGAACAAGCAGAAGAAGATGACCTCAGCAGATGCAGGAGCTGCAACCTGCAAGGTCCGTCGAAGACAACTGCACATGTCGAGGATGCCTTCTCGAGATAATTCTGTCAAGTTGCTCGGGACGCGGTGGAATCATTGGTTTGCCTGCCCGACAAGGCGACTGAAAAGACAACAGTCTAGCTGAAATATTTGGTCCCTGCGTGCCTCATCCGCTCCTCTCGTGCTCTGATGTAGAGCACGTTGCTATGGTAATTTCGCAGGGATTCTTCTACCTAAGTTCACCAGGGCTAGCGCGACCATCTCAACATAAATGGTGTGAGCTGGAAGCGCAAAGCCAAACATGCAAGAACGGACCGAATCTGATGAAGACCGTACATGATACAGAATTTGCATTACTACATGTAGTATCTCCATAACAAGGAACCTCCCTAAATCAACACTCACCAAATCCGTAAACAATAACCTTCCAAAAGCAGTTTTCAAGCTGCTCTTCGAAGCGCAATCTGCGACTCCTCCAGGTGCTCCTCCCAAGAAACTGCATATAGCAGTCAGGGTTTGGGCTTTCGGGGTTTTGGGGCTCAGGGTTTAGGTGTTTAGGGGTTTAGGGGTCCAGGGTTTAGGATTTAGGGGTTTCGGGGGTTTGGGTTTAGGGTTTAGGGGTTCTGGGGGTTTGGGCTTAGGGTTTAGGGGTTTAACGGGGCGGAGACCATGCGTTGATAGTCCGTCTCTTGTATCAGCTATGAGCTATGAGGCTTGGTGCTGAGTCCGCGTCATGAGGGCAGCAGAAAGGAATGTGCTCCAAGAAAAGACAACAACAAAAAACAAGCTCAGCCCTCAGCAAACTCCCACAACACTTTGGATGCCGCTGACTAAGCTGTGTGTGTGTCGTTTCCAGCTCAAAAAGGCCCTTTAGTCTTCTCCAGACTCCGGCGGTGCAGGCACACTTCAGAACCCGCGGCCGCTTCTTCTGCCAAGTCCCGCGGTTCAAGGCCAGTTCTAGGACTCACGATGCCTACTCGTCCCGCTTCCGCGCCCACGAGCAAGTCAGCCAAGATGGCAAAAGAAGACAAGTAAGCTAGGCAATACGAGGAGGATCGTAGGCATTAACATTGTAGGACTGGTACATGAGAACCCCCGAAGAGACTTGGCAGAAGCCCTCCATTGAGTTCCCTCCAAGCTCAGCTAGTCAAGTTTTGGGATCGGAGTCCTGACGTGGAAAGGTGTAATTTCGGCGTGCAGTTGTGGATGGTAGAACTCAAAAAGCTCCACAATTCTTGTTGGCCCGATCTTCGTTTTTTGAGGGTTTGAGAAAGGTCATCATCTCTGCCTGAGCATGATGCAAACCAGGATTTGACCCATGGGCAGTGGTCGTGGGCAGGAAAGCGGCAGAGAGCTGCTGAGCTCCTCCCACTCAGGGTGGCCCCTCACACGGCGACGGCATGAGGAGAGGTACGAGACAACGGAAGCGAGGGCATGGGGCTTTCAACAAAGCACCAAAGCACGAACACCAAAAGGGAACAGTTCAGACGGCGCGCTCCGGTCCCCCGACCTTGCTCAAATGATCAAGGCTCGTGCACGCCTTTCGAAAACCCTGTTAACGTCCTTCTTCGCAACCTGCGAATAGTCTTTGGCTTCGGGACCCAGCAAAACCTTGCATCCAGAGACAATGGCCACACACTCTGCAAACCGAGGCAGAAGCTTCGCTGAGGGGCAGTTAGCAAGACTTCCGCTGCGGATGGCGCATCGTTCTGGATACCTGAGCTTCAACTGCCCATCACCCCGCAGCATTCCTGGACCTCCTTTTGCTGTCAGGACACAAACCCAGTGAGGGCCAGCTTCTTGCGTTGTGAAAGCCTTGGGGGCCCACCGCAGCCGCGCTTCTGAAAGAGAGGATAAAAAGAAAGAGGGCAAGGCCGCCGGCCCCGGAAGCTTGGGCCCTTGCTGTCTTTACCTGCTGTCTGTCATGCTCGGAGAAGATGGTGGCATGAGGGCTTAGCACCGTCACGCCCACCTGCGCAACACTCATTGAGACAAGGCAACGGACAGCCGGGCAAGATTGCATGTCCATCGGATGCACACGGGTGTTGGGCCTTGCTCCCATCTGCAACGCTGAGCTCCACAAACTGAGTGCACTGAAGAGGCAGTTGCAGGTCGACGCACCGGGTGGGGCAGTTGAGAGTAACTTATCACAGCATACCATGCAAGGGTAAGCCCGCTACGTATAGAGCGATCCCCTGTAGAATCCCTATACAAACCCTTATAGCAGAGCCCCAAAGCGAAGCCACAGAACTCTACAGTATATAGGACATCGAAAAGAAGCCTGAAAGTAAACTCTCCAGCTTGCGACCAAAAGGCTAAGAGCTCCATCCTGGCAGCCTGCTCTCCGAAGCATTTCTTCTCCTCGCGGCTCAATGCTCAGGGCCTAGGATTAGGGTTTAGGAGTTTAGGGTTTAGGGTTGAGGGCTTCGGGGTTAGGGGTTTAGGGTTTAGGGGCTTCGGGTTTAGGGTTTAGGGGTTTAGGGTCTTATAACAGATCGCCAGCGGCCTTTACGGTCTCATAGGCTTAAGAAGTCATCAAGAAGGTTCGGCTCCTATCGGAAGTGTCAGGCAAAAAGTAGGGTTGCAGTCGACAGCTAAATCAAAACAGCTCAATGGCTTAGAATGTGGCCCGCCAGCCCACCACCCTCAGCAAATCAGGGTACTAGTAGCGGCTAGCACAGATTGGCGCCTTGGCCGGCAGAGTTACCGTCACTTTGATAGCCTCCGTGCATCCCAGCAGAAGCCATACCAGTACCTGTGGGAATTGTCACTTGAATTGTCATGTGGCTGATATCGTGGGGGATGGCGGGAGGTGTGGGGAAATCATCAACTCACGCCCTCCAGCCAGGGAGTACATGCCATTCTTCGTAGCTGCTGTGAAGCACAGAGGAAGTAACTGCAGCAGCATCTTTTGCAAGCTGGGGCACGTGTCTACATCTGGTTGAGATCTTCATCCTTGGACCTTTGTGGTATACTATGGTATGCTGCAAACTTCGACATGGCCAGTCCGAATCCAAAATGAATGCTTGCGACATCACGCGCTGCTATGAGCCGAAGCCACCGTCCCTCGAAAAGGGATTCCGGTTTCATGGCCTGCTCACCTTTATTTGAGCCCAAAGCTGCATGCCGAAGCCGAGAGGTATCACATCTGCTGGCATTTGTCCCTGGAGTACAGCACATGCTACAAACGGATAGAAAATATCAAAAACAAATCACAACAATGAAACTAATAGGAACAAAATACTATAATAAAAGCTATTATCTTAATAATAACAATAAGGACAATAATGAAACTAAAGATAATACTAGTAATCGTAATAACGATCGTGATACTCATCCTGCGAGCATGCATGGCATGATCTGAGGCTGGCACCGCCTCCGTTGCACAGGCGATGTTGATATCAATCCTCCACTCATACATGGCAGTCAGTGTGGCCAAGCACCTCTCCCATACTGTACTGGTGGACAAAGCCGCGATCACTGCCCCAAAGCAAACCACATCCGGCGTCATCATGGACTGAAGCTCATCGAACAGCTTCACTGCAGAGGCCCAGTGACCACCGGCACCACATGCGTCGATGGCAGCTGTATATAAGGCTGCAGACGGCTTCACGCGCAGGTGACGCGATGATTCCAGCAAGTCCAACGCCTGACTCCACCGTCGAAGCTGCGAAGACGCGGTGATGGCTGCCAAGGTCCCACTCATCGGAAGCCATGCTACCAGCCAGTTAGCTACCAAAAATCGGGAAATTGCACTGCCATGCGCACTTCACCTATGATGACATGATGCTGCAGCTTGGAAGAGCCGCAATGGTCTTGGCCCTGAGGGTGCTTGTGTAGCAGAGGCTGCGGTCATTGCTCGAACGCATGTGCAAACCAACGCTGACCTCCAGGCATTTAAGGGAACTTGGTGAAGCTGAAAGGTTCATAATCCTGCGACATCTCGAACTAAAGTTGGCGAAACACTGGCACAGAGGTTCAACAGACTTAGTCGACTGAAAGCAGCCACTGAGAAGTGAAAGCTGGGATCTTGGTCATATCATATCAGAGCCCGGCCCAAGAACTCCATGACTTCCAGTGGCATCTTGATCCGTCTCGGGGAAGTTCCGCAAGTATGCGAGGAGGTCTGGCAAGCGAAACAAAAAAAAACAGCCAATCACCGCTGACAGAGCAGGCAAACACAGCGACAATACAAGGAAAGCCGGAGCACTTAGGCACACATCGCCCCGACGCGCGGCACACTCGCTGTTGAGCTCGCGCACAGCGTCCGCCCATCGCCTCTGCAGAAGCAACACTGTTGTAGGCTTCACAGCACCAAGACCCGCCCTAAACCCTAAACCCCAAACCCTAAATATTGAACTCATCTGAACTCGAAAACCCAAAGCCTAAGCCCAAAGCTCCTAAACCTCTGAAGCTCTAAACCTTTAAACTCAACTAAACCTCTAAACCCCCTAAAAAACCGAAAAACCCCTAAAAAAACCCTAAAAACAACTCCTAAAAACCCTGAGTAAAACCTAAACAGACCCTAAACATCTAAACACCGAAAAAACAAAAAAAGAAAACCTCGAGCCTCAACTCGTAGAGGTAGCTGCCACCGGGGGCCATGGGCCCATCGGGGCCTGAGCTCTGGCAGCTTTTTGGGGGGGCTTCGGGGATGTAGGGTTTAGGGTGCAGGGTTTGGGGATTTAGGGTGTAGGGTGCAGGGTTTGGGGATTTAGGGTGTAGGGTTGAGGGTGCAGGGTTTAGGGTGTAGGGTTTAGGGTGCAGGGTTTGGGGTGTAGGGTTTGGGGTTTAGGGTGTAGGCTTCAGGGTTCAGGGTATAGGGCTGTAGGGTTTAAGGATTTAGGGTGTAGGGCGTGGGGTTTTGGGTTTAAGGGTCCTCAGCCTGTCAGGGCTTCAGAAACAAGAGTCTATAAGTGTAAGATTAATAAGAATCATGCTAGTAACAGAAACGGTGTTGGTACAAGTATATACCAGTACTGGTCAGCAGTAGTTCATGCTAGTAACAGAAACAGTACTGGTACTAGTATATAACAGTACTGGTCACAGTAACAGCAGTAGTAATCTTCGAGGTAACCTCCCGTTTCACCCAGCTTTGACATCTTCATGCTGACACTCTCACGCAGGGCCTTCACCTCCCCGCGGTCAAGCGTTATTCAACGTATATCATTCTGCAACCCACTCCAGCGACAAGAACTGGCTGAGGGTAGCTGGCGGCTTGCCTTGTAGCAGGCCGATGCAACGGGGAGTGTCAGAAAATGAAGGAACCCTTCTATTTGGGGTTCCAGATAAGGGTTCCTGATTTTCCGGACTCCGGAAGGATCGACATGGAGGACGGAACAGGCGTTTGCGGTTCGCAGCCTCGCTATGCAGAGACATCGAGGAAAATCACAAAAATTCCGGAACTTTCATTGCCAGTCGGCACCAGCATCCTGGTCAATCCCACATGGATTGACTGACACAGAGTGTTCCGAGGGGGGCCAATGATTCTAAGACGACTCCACCGCTGTCATAACTCAGAACTCTTCCACCGAAGTGATTTGGCTCCCAGGATGACATGGAGAGGTCGTTGGCTTGTGCAGACCATTGCTCCACAAAGTGATGATGCCGTTTTCCGGCACCATGCATGAACTCAGAACTCTAGACTCTAAACGAGCCTGCAAGCAGACCTTGAGGAATAACCTATATTGCTGCGCGCGTTCCAACCAGAGTGCCCGACACAAAACGCCCCCAGCCTTTCATCCACGGCATTGCAGTTCAGAAAGTGGCGACATAACACCTATTGCTCGACAACACATGATACACCAACACCTACCGCTGGGCCCGCTGGGCACCCAGGCTGATTCCTGGCTTCAGCAGCATCGGTCCTGCTCGAAACAACTTGAAAGTTGCTTCCGCTATGCGTAAAGCCAAAGAGATTCCTGAAATTCGCGGTTACGTTCCGCTCAGGTTTATACAATATCATGAAGCAGCGGCTGCCGCAAGGAATTGCAGCCTGGACAGCGCACACGACAAGAGAGGCAAGTAGAGCACTGCACTCATATGCGCACATCATGTGCTCTCATGGATCACGTGCCTCGTTGCTTCTGGAAGTTCGCCGCCGCAAGTTCATCGCATGCTGCCCTGCATACGGGCCGATTTGCTGGGCGAGACTTGGGCGGCAAAAGCTAAGCAAAGGTTCAGTCATTGATAGGTATACCGACTGGCTTAATGTGGGATGCAGAAGAAAGGGGATGACGGCGGTAAACAAAGCTTCAGTCATTGATTGATAGGCATACCGACCCAAAAATGTGGGACGCAAAAGAAAAGCTGATGACTGCGGCCACTCAGAAATCACAATGCAACGCAGTGTGATACAAGACCATATACAATATGGTATAATACAACCCTATAATTGACGGCGACTCGACGTCGATGTAGAAGCCTTTCATTGCACTCACCGATGCCAAAATCAAGACCACTCAGCGAACCCACTGTTGTCCGGACATCTTTTGGTTTAGGCCTACTTGAAGTAGCAATAGTAACAACTCAGCGAACCCACTGTCGTCCGGACATCTTTTGGTTTAGGCCTGCCAAAAGTAGGATAGTAACAGCCACTTTCTGGATGTTGACACTTCCCAGAACTTCAAGAGAGGCATCGTTCAGATGCGATTCACAAGACATCATTCGTTGGTGGCGCAACCTTTACAAGGAAAAGCCGAGATCCGCCCTCGGGGGACTTCCGATCAAGCACTAGAACAACGGGCGGAGAGCTCTGGTATCACAGCATGCCGACAATGCTGCCGCTGAGGCTGCAGGATGTTGCTGCATTGCTCTGAACACTCTCGACAGATGCAACCAACCACTGCCTGTCAGCTTCAAGTTCCTGGGAAGCCAAGCTGTGTTTGGCCGGTGCTTGATTACTGTGTCTGAAGCCGCAGTTGATGTTGTGACAAAATTATCGATTGTGGCCACTGGCATGTTCACGGATTGGATTGCTTCGTTTTCTTCCATTTTGCGCTGCACGTACAGAGCTTTCTGAAGCGCAACTCTTTTCCGGATGCTTTTTGAAGAAAAGACAGACTTTGCGAAGAAGCACGGAGGACTCGGCAGACGCGAAGCCAAGACGCTGCTGGATCGGTCTTATACCTTATATCTTTTATGTTTCTATTATATGTTATATAATATATGTTATATAATATATAGTATATAACTAAATATACTATACACTGTAAGATTATAGGGCCGGCTTGGCCAACTCCTTGCTTGTACCCAGGCAGTGGAAACCAGAGATCCCTACCCCGGCCAGAGTCTGCTTGATGATGCCCCACAAACACAGGCAGTGCCTCTCCGAATATGTGCTCAAAGAGCGGTCGGAGGCATCCTTTCTCAACTGCGTCCAACCGGACCAACCTCAAATTTGCAGCACCGCAAAGTGTAAAGGCATCTTCTTGCGCAACAGACACGACATGAAGCGAGGCATGTGCTAAACCAGCTCGCCTGCGAAGACTCCGTTCTCCTGGCGGCACATCGTCAAGCGTTCTGCAATGCACTTGGTGGCACTTTGATTTTCAGTTGTTGTTGTTGTTTCTGGCCGATTTTCCACCGGTGCGGAGTCTGCGGCCTGCCCCGCAAACTCGAAGAAATTCGGAGCCCGCTTTAAGGGCCGATGTGGCTGGCTCTCTTGGACACTCAGTTCTTCGTTTTGAGTAGGGTGTTGGAATGAAGATTCCGAGTCAACCGATGTGTAAGAGTTTGGAGTTGTCTAAGACATGGATGTGAATGGATGCCACGGAGCAATGGTGGAGCAATTCTGTCGCAGCCGCAACTGCTTTCGGGTCAGTTCGAAACATATCTGCAATCAGTGTATTACTGCCTCCTCCAGCTGACAATGGGTAGAAGCACAGGAATTCAAGGGCCTGGATAATTAGGGTTTAGGGTTTAGGGATATGCACAGAAGTGCTACCACAAGTGTTGCTGTGACTGCAAAAGACAAGCACAGACAGCGCTGGGCAGATGCCATTTACCAAATCTGCGCCGTTTAGAGGATGCTTCACCCTTCTTCGCTGGTGTGTTTCACATGCAGCAGCAGAATTAACTCATATATATATATATTCCAAATCCAATGCAGCCAAAGCAACCTGCGGACAATGAAAACCGACCGAAAGACTCAATGGATCTAGCCACTGCGCAAATCTCTGTGAAAGAATACAACTGACATGCCGGAACGGGTACGAAGTGCGATTTCCTACAACGAACATCGTTGCAGCTTTGGCATGCACTGCAGTCGCAACGTGCTACCTGTCACAACAAGTTAGAGTCCTTCGGGCAGCTGACCAACTCACCTGTTTTGGAGCGCTAAAGACCCTTCCCTGCACGGTGGAACAAGACTCAAGACCGTGCAAATAGCATTGCTCCTCCAGCACGCTCTGCTCATGAGACGGCTCGCCCTTAGCCGAAGATGCCGTCGACGCGCTGGTGAGGTCCTCCGCACTCTGCGAGTCTGCACTGCAAACCCTTGCGTGCTTGCTTGCTTGCGACAAACCTCAGGCACCACTGCAGTTCTGTTCCTGAAGAACAGCAAAGGCTACTTTGCTCGCCCTAAACCCTAAACCCTAACCCTAAACCCTAAACCCTAACTGCTCAGAGGTGCTGCGCACGGCTGGCCTGGTCGCATCTTCCGAGGCCGGAGAGGCGCG
>CAJNJA010008589.1:0-15357 GCA_905231915.1 Symbiodinium necroappetens
GTGCCATGGCTGTCGTGTGCCGTCGCCATGGCTGCCATGTGTGGGTCTTTTCCGCTTCCCACAGGCACTGCTGCAGTGCTTGTCGGTTGGGTATAGGCCACACCGAGAGATGCCTCGCTCAACAGGTGGGTCGTGCTGGCGGTATATGCCAAGGCTGTCCACCGTATGCCGGCCCGGGTCACCGATACTGCTGCAGGCTGTGCAGACAAACACCCGGCACAACCTGTCACACCAGTGGCTGCAACCGCAGGAACGCGGGCCCGCAGGCCTCACAGGGTCAGGGCCAGGGGTTGCAGGGCCAGCCTTCGATGAACGCGGGCCTGCAGGCCTCACAGGGTGAGGGCCAGGGGTTGCAGAGCCAGCCTTCCCTGGCGAATGCTGCAGATTCTCGCGAGCCCGAGTCTTTCCTGGACTCTTTGGACTGAGCTTTTGGGCTGTTCGCTGAAGAAAAAACATTGGTTTTCTCTGCAGACCGACGTAGTCTGAACGTAGTCCGGACGTAGTCCATGCCCTGGCCATGAAAAATCGGACGTAGTCCGAACGTAGTTTGGACGTAAAAAAAAGCATGCTTTTATATGAAAACCGACGTAGTCTGGACGTAGTCCAGCTTCAAAACCACCCTGCAGCTAAGGAAACAGACGTAGTCTGGACGTAGTCCAACGCTTTTCATAGGAAAACTATATAGGCGGGACGTAGTCGGAACGTAGTCCAACTATTTCCTGCATTCTCTGCGACGTAGTCTGAACGTAGTCCAGACGTAGTCGGACTCTTTGTTGTCTTGCAGATTTCGAAGCATGCATGTGCCGCTGCCATAGGCTCGAGAATCCTCGGCACCTGCAGTTTTTTTGCTTCCAACCTTCGCTGCAGGGATGGCTGCAAGCAACTTGCAAGACGCTGTGCCTCTGCAGCCTGCGGCCGGCCAGGTGGTTGCAGAGTCAGAGCCCGAAGCCGCACTTGCGGCGACAAGCCTGCAGTGCAGCGAGTGCAAGAAAAGCCTTCTGCCTCAGGAGCTTGCCAGCACCGCAAAAAAACTTTGCAAGGACTGCAACAGTCTTCTGCAGGTGCTCTTCCGCAACCTCGGGGCTGGTGCTCTGGACAACCTGACCAGCGAAGACCGTGCGCAGTTCTTCGGCAAGTGCATCGCGACCAAGCAAGGCTCTCGTTACGAGTGGTCTGTGGTGCGTGCCGCCCTGCTGGAGAGCCGCATCGAGCGGCGAACGCAGCAAAAGATCGCCGAAATCGGCGGACCCTTCCTGCCGATGTCCGTGTGGCTGAACAAAGGATACAGCGAAGACCACGTTAGGAAATTCCCCTGCGAGAAAGACATCGTGGGAGAAGAGACCTGGCAAGTACAGACAAAAAGCGTGAGCCGCAGGGACGTGCAAGAGTCTGTCGAAGAAGAACTGCTCCAACGAGAGTCTGACTTGAAACAGCTCCGCCAAAGCAAGGGCAAAGGCAAAAGCCTCCAGGACAGCACGGCCGCTGCGGAGCCAGAGCTTCACGTGCCGAAGCAGCCTGCGCTGCCCTTGCAGCAGAAAGAGAAGACCGACAAGCAGAAGGCTCAAGCGGCGGCTCGTGAAGAAAAGGCCCGGGCCCAAGCTGCCGCTCAGACGGCCAGAAAAAACCGGGCCTTGTGCACGGAAGCCACGGCCGCTCTGTCCAAACTCCAGCCCAAGGAAGCAGCCTTGGAAAAGTTGCAGCAAAAAGCAACACAACACAAGCTAGAGGACTTGGGCACAAGGGTTCAAGAAGCGAGGGAGCAGCTGCAAGAGTGGCTGAAGGCCGGCAAGCAGTGTGTTGCTGCCTCCGACGCAACAGGTGCAGTTTTGGGCGAGCTTCCCTTCACGCAGGAAATGGTCAAAGGCTTTCTGCAGGCCGTGCAGCAGCTGCAGAAGGACGTCAACGACGCGACGCCGAAGCCACAGCCAAAGCCAAAGAAGACCGCAGCGACGGCCGCGGCCAAGGAAACGGGCGAGCCCGCCCCAAAGCGCAGACGACAGAAGGGTGCCTGAAGGCATACCGGTCTGATGCGCCTGCACATCTGATGCATCGATCATCAGTTGCTGCATCTGCAGCCTTTTTTCCCCACAGCCACTTTTCCTCCGGCTCACCGCAATGCCCACTCACGGCATGCAAACTTTTAACGGAGACTCCTTTCGCCGCCGGCACCACGAGCGAACGACAAAAGGATTTATAAGGCTGGGTTTATGGCTTAGAAGGTTTAGGGTTTCGGGTCATATATATATATATATGGGTCTACATATATACGCACATCCCATTGAGAAACACCAAAGATATATATATATAATCATAATAATAATAGTAATAATAATCATAATAATAATAATAATATATAATACTAATATAAACACATGTTTAATTTTTTTCTCATCATGTATTGTGTACACTCTCTGCTATTTGTTTGCTGCTTCGTATACAGCTTTCGGTTCAAGTGTCCTCTGCCAAGTGTCCGGTGCCTCTACGTGAAGCAGCATGGCCGATGCTGCTGCGAACTCTGTCCTTTTGCGACATGGCAAGGAGGCATCCATGTATTTTGCTTGTATTATTATGGGTCTGTATAAACTTTTTAAGCCGTGTGTTCACACAGGTGCTTCGCAATGAGGACATCCGTGAGAGCATTCGCAAAGCAATGCTCAAATCGGAACGAGACTTGGGGCCGGTTGTGGTTTCTTCTTCTTCTGATGAAGAGACGAAGTCCGAGGCTGGCATCCGTGACATGGCGAGCAGCTCGGCTGATGGCTTGCCGGGAACAGGGCGAGACCTCATGACCACAAACGAGATTGTGGAGCATGCTGACCTGCTGGCAGCAGACATGTGGCCTCTGCTCGGCTGCAAAGAGCTCTCGGACATCACGCTCGCTTCCCTCCTAGAACACCGATATATCCTTCAGGACATCAAGGAGACCCTGCTGCGGCAGCAGCGAGGCCTGCCCCACACGTGTCTCCGTACAGAAGCGGGGGTACAGGCGGCTCTGAAAGATGCCGAGCACCTTCTGCGATGCGCCCGCCGTGAAGCCGAAGAACGGGCCACCACTGCTAAAACCGAAAAACGCCGACCGCTAGCCGAACTGCCTGAGCAACCTGTACATGTCTGTAAAGCAGCACCGGCAGGGGAGCCGATCCACCGACTGCGAAGGGACAAAAACAAAGGGTTGACCAACTCCTTGTATGTGCAGGTGAACCATATAAGCCCTTATAAACTATATAAAGCTTATATATGTATACAAAAAAAAATATAGAGAGAGAGAGAGAGTGTGTGTGTGTGTGTCCATGCAGGAGAGGCTGTCCGTCAGTTTGTCTGTCTGTTTGCAGCCCACTGGTGCTCAAGTTTGCCTCCTGTCCCGCCCTTCTCCAAGGGCTCATGGGAAAAGAAGGAACATGGGCCGGAAGCGGGCGCTGTCGCCGGAAAGCCATCGGAAACTGACAGAAGCCCTGCACGCGCCAAACACCGTTCCTGCGCAGGTCTTGCAACAGTGGAATACGTTTTGCCCGGAGAAGGCAGTAAAGGAAAAAACTTTTCAGGACACTGTGAACAGAGACCGCCTGCCATCCAGCTGCTGCTTTGAAGAACTGGAACTGCCTGCAGTGCCTGCAGCTGGCGCAGACTCCACACCGGTATTTGTGCTCGCAGCACACATACCGCGGCTCCTGCAGTTCCTCACTACAACAAGCCCGCCCTTTGCACAAGCCCTCTTCACTGGCCTAGAGCACGACCCGCAACTTCAAATGATTCTATATCATGACGAAGCACAAGGTGGAAACATCCTTGCGGTCCATAAGTGGAAAAAGGCAACTCTGTTTTATGCCTCCTTCTCGCAGCTGAGAACCAGTGCCCACCTGCAGCAGTGCTGGCTGCCAGTGGGCATGGTGCAGCACGAGGAGGCGGAGCGAGCAGCCGGAGGCCTGTCTGCAGTTCTCGCACGCATCTTGCGCTTCATCTGGCAGTCTGCTGATGGCGGCTTCAGTCTTGTCTTCAATGGCGTCACGAAAGCGACGGCTTTGACTCGGCACTGCCACTTGTTGTGCGATTATGATGCACAGCGAGCATGCCTTGGAATCACGGGCTCTAATGGCATGCGATGCTGTGTGCATTGCACCAATGTCTTGCGAAAGAACTCGCAGGTTGAACGAGCCCCTTTCGTGGAGTACTCAGAGCACTCACGGCTGAAGTTTGTAAAGGCTCTTGACGAAGATCATTGGGCGGCAGCAGACAAGCTGCGAACTCTCCAAAAAGGTGAAGAAATAAAAAACTTCGTGAAAACCTCCGGTATTAAATGCTTGCCGGAGGCCTTGCTGCATGACAAAGTCGCACGTGAGATTTTGCCGGTCTCTTGTTGTGCTGCTGACAGCATGCATTTGTACTACCACCAAGGCCTGATATCATGGGAAGTGGCGAATGTGTGGGCAGCATTCAGACAACAAGCCCCTGGCTTGACGTTGCAAATGTTGAAGGACACAGTGACAGCCACTAAATGGTACGGCCCTGGGAACTCCAATCACGCACGTCCCGCTTATATTGGCAGCTTGTTCCATGAGAAACTCTGGGCGGACGGCCAGTACAAGGGGCAAGCCGAAGATGCCTCTGCCTTGGTCCCGCTGCTGCGGTACTACCTCGAGGTGCTTTGCAGGCCCCGCGGTCTTCTGGAGAAGGAGCTGGCCAGTTTCAACGGCCTCGCTGACCTTCACTCAGAGATACGACGGTTGCAGTTTGCTTTCCGGCCTCTAGGAGAGGACGATGTTCAAGACTTGCGGAAATTTGAAGAAAAGCACCAACAACTCTATGTTGATGCTTATGGCGCCGACGAGACGCGGCCTAAGCACCATCATCGCTTTCACTTGTCTGAGGGGTGTGTGCTCTTGAAAATGATGCCAAGTTGCATGACGCATGAAGCAAAACACCAGATCTACAAGCAAAACCTTTGCGACAGATACCAATCCAAGGTTAAAGTCCCCAGAGTCTTCTTGAGAAAATGCTTGACTATCATGCTCGAGACAACGGTGCACCAGCAAAAGAAATTAGGAATGGCACGCTGGCAGCTGAACGAGCCTTGCAACGCAGCTGCCGGCAATCTGCGACGGGCCCTGTCCTCATCTGGTCTGCTTGAGGCCAAAAGCATGACCATGTGGCAGAGCACAGTCTCCGTGGGTGATGTCCTCATCTTCTCCAAGCAGGATGCCGGAGTAGTGTTGCAATGCCTCGGGGATGATCAGGCTTTATGGCTGCTCCTGCAGAGCTTGCAGCATCTCTCTGACCATGCGTGGGGATGCAGATGGCAGCTCACGCAAAAGCAGAAACTGTGGAAAGTGAGAGCCGATGAACCGTACTGGCTGCCACAGTGGTGGCATCGAGCTGACGATGATATCATCACGCTGTCTTGAGCAAAAAGCTGGTTTTGTTTGTGTGCGTGTGTGCTATATGCCGCTTTGAGTTTGGCAATGATTTCTGCGATTTTTAAGCTTTCTCGCTTCAGAGTCGGTTTGTTGAAAATCTTCGAGTTGCACAACACAGTAAGACTTATAACTTACTTATAAGCTGACTTGTAATCTGCACCTCGTAAGTTAAATATAACCCCGACAAGTCAACTTATAACCAAACCGCCCTTACAGTAGGGTTTAGGGGGTTTAGGGTCTAGGGTTTAGGGGGTTTAGGGTTTAGGGGGTTTAGGGTTTAGGGGGTTTAGGGCTGAGGATTTTCAGGCTTGACAGGGTGCAGGGCTTTTGTAGGGCGTATAAAAGAGGGTTTGCAGGGATTTTTCGGCTGCAAGGCATTGGGTTTAGGATGTATCTAGGACATCTTCAGGTGGGTAGTTACCGTTATAGGAGCCTTATTATAGAAGGTCTATATTATATTACCTTATGGAAGCCTTATGGACCTGGAAGCTCTATCTACCCTAATCTCCCCACCTGTCGTTTCCTTTAAATGTAGGCTTCGTCTGCAGCTCCTCGATCTCTTGGATGGCGATGATCTCCTCCTTCTGGAAAAAGGTCCGATTGAGGTCACACGTAATGGCATTAAGGCTTTTCTCCGGAAAGGTCAGCACGGCCAAGTTCACCTTGATTGCGTCGACCTTCTTCACGACGGTGCCAAAAGTTCAGTCAGCAGCCATTGTCTTGGGGACGTACGACATCGACATCGACGTCGACTCGAAGACATCCAGAGCGACCGTCGGCGTGTAAGCGATGATCCATGCCGAGGCTTTCAGGGAACTTGCCGGTCTGATAAGATTGGTTTGGGCTTTGGGTTTTCTGTGGGATACTTCTGATCTGAAGGGTCTACGGCGTAGGGGGTTCAGCGTTTAGAGTTTAGAGGTTTAGGGTTTAAGGTTTAGGGTTTAGTTATTTGATACCTCCCAGAGGCCTCATATAGACTACCAGTGTGGAATTGGGCACCAAAACACCATGCTTATTCTGGTTTTGGGGAGCCTACTTCCATCATAGTAATCTTAGGGTCCGAGTACCTAATAATCATATACTTTCCCAGATGGTAACCTACATAACTACTATCCGAGACCTAAGTACCTAATTATTGGGTCCTTTGGACCCTTGGGGGTGGTGTATATGGAGCCTCCAGGCTTCTGATCTGAAGGGTCTACGGCTTAGGGGGGTTTGGGGTTAGGGCTTAGGGTTTAGGGTTTAAGATTTAGGGCTTAGGGTTTGGGGTTTAAGGGTTTGGGGCTTAGGGTCTCGAGTTGATGGCTTAATGGCTAAGAACCTGAGTTTTCAACCCTGGACCTCAGAACTCGAAACATCACCTCGAGCAACCGAAGACCCCAACACAGGGGCCTGGATAATTGGAATAGGTTTGGGCCTATACTATGTTGCAGTTCTAGTAACAACGAGGAAGTATGGAATAAATTACAGCAAATAGACACGCCCCTAAATATCACAGAACTCGTATGCACATCCCTTATGGAACCCCCTGAGAATAACCTGCTTTCAACCACAAACGCGTAGAGAACCCTGATAGCATCCCGTTTAGAACCATCTGCAGCCCCTACCCTGCCAGCTGAAACCCTAAAGCCATAAACCTCTAAAGCCTAAACCCTAAACCCAAAACCCTAAGCTAATTTTAACATCGAAGTACTTCCGAGAGCTCCCCGAAATGTCCCACGAAGGAGGTCCGTGAGCCCTGAAGCACTACTACAGGGGCCTCAATAATTAGTGTGGGGGGCTCCTTTAAGGGTTCCTTTTAAGGGTACTATAGGGGCCTTAATCATTAGAGTAGGGGTTCGGTTCCTTTTAATAATGTCGGCACCTTAAAAATGAGAATCGGGGTTCCTTTGAAGGGTTCTATAATGAATGTTGGCTAGGAGCACTCATGACTAAGAGAAAAATGAAGCGCCCCAAATGGCAGGGCCCCACAGCATCAGTCTCGGCCTTGCTGCGAACAGCTGCTTGCGACCATGAGGCGTGGTGAGCCGGAATTGAATCAGCACCAACCTTCCGGGCTTTCTAAGATTAAGATGTATAGGGTTTAGGAAGTTTAAGGTTTAACCTTCATGGCTTTCTAAGATTAAGATTTATAGGGTTTAGGAAGCTCAAGGTTTAGGGATTCTAGGGCAAGTTCACACATTCAGGGTTGAGGGCTTCCGCTGCTAGGACCCAAATCGAATCTCCACAAGCTTGCATCGAACCCTAAACCCTAAACCCTAAAACGAACACCGTCCAAATTCCCAGCGGCAAGCGGCCGTCAGAACCAAGAGGACTGCCAACCCTTAAGAATGTAAGTACTCTCGAATGTAAGTAATCTCGTCCTCCGACGTTTGCAGGCCCGCCCAGTCTTAATATTAATGTGTTCGGGAGGCATTTTGCTGCAGGAATGCCCTCAAAGGCTATTTTTATCTATTTTTTAAATGGACTACAGTACAACTGCGGGTAATTAGGGGTTCCGTCGCTTGAAGGCCTAAGGGCTAGGAACAAAACCGCTGTCAGAGATGACCTGGCCAGAATCAATTTTAGGGCTTAGGGTTGAGGGTTTCAGCTCACTCACTCGCTCTCTCCTTGTCCCTCTCTTTCTCTCTCTCTGTCTCTCTGTCTCTACTCTGTCTCTGCTCTGTCTCTCTCTCTCTCTCTTTCTCTCTCTCTCTCTCTCTCTCTCTCTCTCTCTCTCTCTCTCTAGAAAACTCTGTTTCCGTCATCCCTAAAGCACGCATCGTCTTCACACGCCGGTAAACAGTGCGAGCGTTTGAACATACTCCAACCATGCCAGTCTCAACAATGTGGGGGCTTGAACATCGTGCAAGAGCCATATCGTCAAAAAACTAGATTCCATATCTACAAACCTTTTAACCTAGCTAAGTCGCTAGGTAAATATGTCTGCTTAAGTGTATGAGTGCGTGTATATGTATAACCTCGAAAATGAAGCATATCTACGTAGTACATACACACAAACACACACACACACACACACACACCAATGTCTACACATGTGTGTGCGCTTCTATTTCTGCTTCTATTTATCGCCATGTTTCAGCAGCTCATTCGCCAAATGTAGCTATGCACTTAGTGAGCTACGTAGGCCATGTGAAGTGACGCAAGATAGACTTTACTAAAGTAGCATAGAGCAAAAACGAAACTAAGCAATGTAAAGACACATCTTAAGAGAGGCGAGGCCAAGTAAGTCTACGCGCCTGGGAGTTTGAGAAAGCAAAGAGGGAACCGAAATAGGCCGCAACTAGTGGGATCCTGTCTAGAAGGACACCTAAGCAAGCCACCCTATTCTGTGAAGCCCCTCAACCGGAGAAAAACAAAAAAAAACTAGACCTCAAACCCAAAACCTAAACCCAAAACCTAAACCCAAAGCACTGAACCCAAAGCCCTGAGCCTGGGCCCCAAACCCCCGGACCCTTCAGCCAAGGCTCTGCACGAAGCCCTCGCGCACGTCTGTGGAGTAGAGTCCGATGTCCTGTGCTACTGCCAAAAAGGGTTTAGGGTTTTAGGGTTTAGGGTATAGTACCCTAAATAGTAGAGTCCTTATTATAAGGATCCCAAAATAAGGTACCCCTAATTTTCGGAAAGTCCCAAAAGGGTAATCACCGGGCCTTTGCTCCGGGGGGGTTTCGCAGGGATTAGGGCTTCAGGGCTTCAGGGCTTTAGGGTTTTAGGGTTTTAGGGTTTAGGGTTTAGGGCCGTTTAGGGTTTAGGCTTTTAGGGCTTTAGGGTTTTAGGGTTTAGGGGTTTAGGGTAAATAGGATCTAGGGAGTCTAGCCCTTACCGGGTTTACCGGGTTTGGGCTTAGTCCCCCTTCCCGCACGTAGCAGTTACGAGTACCAGAGCGGGGTACGTGGTCTAGGCATATGTAGACAGAAGAGGGCCCGAGTAAATAGTTTGCTGCCACTGCAAGAGACCCCTAAACCCAAACCCTAACTCCTAAACCCTAAACCCTAAATCACAAAACCACCGTGAACCCAAAAGCCTCGCATCTGTTGCTATGCCTCAAGCTTGGGGGGTTTCGGGTTTAGGGTTTTGAGACCACAACCAATCTACACCCTCCCTAAACCCCTAAATCCTAAATCCTAAACCCCAAACCCTAAACCCTACAACAGTAAACCCCTAAACCTAAACCCCTCACCCCTAAAGCCCTACAGCCCTAAACCCCTAAAAACCCTAAACCCGGCCCTAAACCCCTAAACCCCTAAAACCCCTAAACCCTAAAGCCGCTGCTCCCAAAGCCACTGCATGCTATCGCGGCGCTCTTCTCTCCCTCCGACACCCTGGTCCGGAACACCCTCGAACCTCAGGCTGTCAGCCTTTCTCCGTGCAAAAAGCTCCTTACCAAAAAAATACCTTATGAACCCTCCCTAAACCCTAAACCCTACACCCTAAACCCTGAGGGTTTAGGGTGGGTTCAAGTTCTGGGGTTCAGGATTTGGGCGATCATGTCGCAGCCAAGGTCGCCTTAACACTTCCGAGGGACTTCAGTTAGGGTTTAGGGTTTAGGGTTTAGGCCGTTTAGGCCGTTTAGGCCGTTTAGGCTTTAGGGTTTAGGGTGTAGAGTTTGGGGTTTAGGGCTTAGGGCTTAGAGGAGATTTACTTCAGTTCCGGGGCAAAACGATACCTGGGCCTAGGTCTTCCTCCCGAGGGGGATGGCCACGGTCGGCATAGTCCATTGCAGTGGAGAGAGAAAAACAGGGATGCCGAATTCCGGAAAAACAGCCCAAAGCCCTGATAAAGGGTTTAGGGGTTGTAGGGTTGAGGGCTTTTAGGGTTTAGGGGTTTTCAGGGGTTGGGGTTTAGGACAAACAACCCTGCAAATCCCGCCCAGTCCGGCATCGGAGTCAGAACAAAGTTCGGAACGCTCTCGGCCAAGTGCCTCAGAAGCATCTTCCGGATGTAGGCAGAGCGCCCGACAGGGTTGCAGAAGAGGGTTTAGGGCAGTATCGGTTTTTAGGGCTCATAAGCTTTATAGGGTTTTAGAGGTTTATGGGTTTATAGGGTTTAAGGCTTAGGGCTAGGCTTTGGAGAATGCGGGCATTTAGGATTTAAGCTCTAGGGCGTCGGGATCACCAGGTTTACGGCTTAGAGGGCTGTTTTTTCCCCTAAAGGGCTTGTTTCTGGCTTCTACAAAGGTTTCATGAGGGTGCTACAGGTACTACAAGGGCCAGACACGTAAACAGAGTAGCCGTTTTTTGTATACCGTATGACCGCCTGTTGTTATTGCAACCAGATACATATATAAGTAGCTAGTGAGCGCGACTATAAACCAATGCATCGTGTTTATGGTACCTACATACATACATACATACATACATACATACATACATACATACATTCATACATACATACATGCATATACACATACATGCACAGACTCTATACGTGCACAAGACGTGCTAGCACACGAAGCACTGAACATGAAATGCGACCGGAGGAACAAAGTGTCGCCGGCGAGCTCAGTGGAGACGCGCCACCTGGAAGATGGAAAGGGGCTGGCGAAGGGTTTAGGGCTTACCTGTAACCGAAAAGACCTACCTTTTTAAGGACCTATATATAGAAACCATAATAAGGAACCCTAAAAAGGTAGGTCTTTCCGGCTACAGGTATAGGGTGCAGGGTTTAGGGTTTAGGGCTTAGGGTCCCTAAACCCTAAGCCGCCTCGCCAAGCAACCCTGGATCCTGTCCCTCTTGCAGACCTTGAAGACATACTGTTGATGATAAAAATCCTGCATTACCTTAAGGACCCTAACCTATGAGAGTTATGGCATATTCCTTCTTATGGGTAATTTTTAAGATCTATATCATCAACCGTAGCACTAAACCCCTAGACATATCACCCTAAACCCTAAGCCCCTAAACCCATATCCTCCACGGAGTCTTGCGACGGCTCGCCTGTTCTCCACGCCGATGTCAAGAGAGTTGGAAAGCCTCGGAAAGAAGTCAATAAACCCTAAACCCTAAACCCTATAAACCCTAAACCCAAAACCCCAAAAGACCCCAAACCCTAAACCCAGTGCAAAACACCGAAATCCTAGCCACAGGCTCTGAGGCTCTCTAGACTCTAGGTTTTAGAACTTTCTGCTATTCACATGCTCGAAGCGTCTCTAAACTCTAGGTTATAGAACTTTCTGCTCATACTTTGACCCCAAATCACCTACTTTTCTAAGGACGTACTCATAAGGAAAATCTAATCAGGATATCTCTAACAAGCTAGGTTTATAAATAGGGTGCAGGTCGCTGTTGGGCTGAGGGACAAGACTGCATGAAAGACCCTGAACCGAAAAAAAGACTCCTAATTCTTAAGGGTTTAGGGTTGAGGCTTAGAGTTTAGGGTTAGGGGGTTTAGGGGTTAGGGCTTACGGGTTTAGGGTCTAAGGTTAAGCCCATAACAAAGACAGAAGCCCCGAACCTTCGAATCCGAAACTATCAACTCTACATCCTGGAAATCCTTTACCTTAAACCACCCCCTTATCAGCCCTGTGAGAAGTAACAATATTGTTATGACCCATTTTAGGGGACTTATAACCCCACTTATAACTGCCCATGAACCTCCAGGTAGGGTTTAGGATTTAGGGGTCTAGGGTTTAGGGGGTTCGAGGTTTAGGCTGTTTGGCCTGGGGCTGACCCGTCGGGCGGACTATACTCTGGGGACCCAAAACCCTAAACCCTTATTACACCCTTAACCCTTCAACCCTTAAGCCCTAAACCCTCAAACCCTTAAGCCCCAAAACCCCTAAACCCTTAAACCCTTAGACCCTAAACCCTAAACCGTTAAACCCTAAACCCTAAACCCCCAAACCCTTAAACCCTTAAACCCTTAAGCCCTAAAACCCTTAAACCCTATGAACCTGGAGTCTTCTACCCCCCAGAGCCTGGAGTGTTTTCAGTCGGACTAACTGGCAATACCATTCCTGCGGAACTCTGTGGATGTCGTAATTCCTACGTGGTAAGTAACTTGTAGTACACAAACATATACTTCACAACCCGACGAGCTGATGTGACATCATTGCTCTAACTGTCTCTCTCTCTCTCTCTCATGTATATTTATATAAACATATAGATATATATATATATACATACATACATACATGCATACATATATATATATGTATGTACATACATATACACCTCAAAGTTTCAGACTTACTCTAAGGCCATTTTATCATGAATCCTTGGTATGAGTGGCCTTTAGCTAACCCTGAACTGAAACTTGCAAGGGAGCCTTTTTCTACTCATTACTGCCCCGATCTAATCTTTTTGGATGCTTGGGGTGGCTCTGGGCTGCATGCAATATTTAAACCCTAAACCCTAAACCCGAACACCCGAAACCCTAAACCCCAAAACCCTAAACCCAAAACCCCAAAACCCTAAACCCCAAAACCCCAAAACCCTAAACCCCAAAACCCCAAAACCGCAAACCCCAAAAGCCAAAACCCTAAAACTTCAGGAGTTCGACTGGCATTTCAAGCCATTACTTGGAGGGTCGGGGGACTTGTTAAGGATGTATTGGGATGTACTAGGGTTTAGGGCTTGGGGTTCAGGGTTTAGGATGTATTAGGGCTTGGGGTTTAGTAGGTATATAATAACCTGGACCCCCATAGTATGTAGGAAAATAGCCATTTGTAGGTGTTGGGCTATTACTTTACTTACTTGTAGGGGTTTAGGAAGTAGAGTTTTCAGCACCCTAAAGAGGACCCTGCTTGGAGTTATGGTGCGTCAAACTCTGGAAAATAACTACTGCTAGTAAGTCCTAAGTACCTCAAATCAAATGCGCCTGTCTCAACATTTAGGGTTTAGGGCTTAGGGTTTGGGCTTTAGGGTCTAAGGTTTAGGATTTAGGGTTTAGGGTTTGGGGTTTAGGGTTTGGGGTTTAGGGCTTGGGGTTTAGGGCTTGGGGTTTATGGTTTAGGGTTTAGATGCTGACAGGCCACCGCAGCAAGAATCGGTAGGCGATGTCCACATCCAGGGCCTCCTGCCTCAACATGCACAAGGCCAGAGGACCCAATACCCCTTAATTAAGGAGTATACCTTAAATCATCCTTAAATAAGGGGTTGAGGGTTTGGGGTTTAGGGAATAGACCTTAAGTTATAGGGGGCCTTAATATTATGTTTTAAGGTATATTCCTTAATTAGGAGGTATTGGGTTCTCTGGGAGGCCAGAAAAGTTGTGCGGGTTGAGGATGGGCACAGCATGCTGTTGCAATACTCCGGGCCTCAAACCCAGAACGCAATCCCTGAAATCTAACACCACTTCTTGATCTCGAAGCCCGTAACCGGCTCTAAAACCAAACATCAAGCCTACTTGTGACAAATCCGAGGGCGCAGCAACTCCACCGTGACGAAGGAGGACTGCCAAGTGCAACCTCTGTGCATGGGAGAGGATGAGTACCGGACTTTCATGTCGATAGTCAGGGCCTTGAAAGTTAATTCGAGTACTGCTTTTGCTTTGGTGCATACTATGTATACTAAAGGTACACAGAGGAATCTAAAGGAGTCGTACCAACTATATCCTTCGAGGTTCCATATCACGGCTTTAGGGTTGTGAGGCTTTTCGGGCTGCAGTCCAGATCCCTGACAAGGTAGGGTTTATAGGGTCCAGGTAAACCCGAACCGCCAAACGATCAACCCCTACACCTTTCAAGCTACTAAAGTCTCAGGGTCTTCGGTGCCTGGGTGAGAATGTCTGCCCTAAACCCGAAACCCTAAACCCTCCCTTCTGGGTTTAGGGTTTAGGGCTTGGCTGAGAATGTCTGCCCTGAGCCCGAACCCAAAGAACTAAACGCTTCCGACTCTAGGTGCCCAGCGCGAAGAAGCCGGCAGAGGTTTCACTGAGAATCCCGAATCATCCTGCCACATCAGGTGTGCTGATATAGGGGGCTGAATAATTCGACTTGGTTGGGTAAGGATTTGGGGTTATAACATACTAGAGAGCTTTTGGGGCAGGGGGTTCGGGTATAACATCGTATCTAAAGAGTATGTGCTTCAATATTCCTGTTTTTCCAAGCTCCATCCGATGTAGTAAATAGTATATGGGGGGTTTCCGAAAATAGGGGACCCGAATATAGTACCCTAAATAGTAGGATCCGTATTTTAAGGACCTCAAAATTAGGTACCCCCTTATTTTCAGGACCTCCCATATGGGGACCTTAATGATAAGAGAGGGGCTGTGGGGTATATTGTCGTTTAAGCATACCGAAAGACCCTAGGGATGAGTATTCGTAAATATACAGGCTAATGGTGGAACCTGATGAAGAAACCCTGGCCTTATACCCCCAAATATACTAGTGTTCATATTAAGAACCCCAATAAAGGCCCAGGGTTTCTTAATCAGGGTCCTCCATTACAGATATTGCGACTACCCATGGGCTCCTTAGTGGTTCCTTTTTGGGGATTTCCTTATAGGATTCTATATATAAACCATAAAAAGGAACTATTACGGAGCCTGTGGGTAGGGCCATGGTTCAGGGCTTTCAGGGTCTACGGAAAGTGTGGCTCCGGACGGTCGCTTCACCCAGACAACCCAATACACCTTAAATAAGGAATATATCTTAAATCATAGGGGCCCTATCATTATGATTTAAGGTATATTCCCTAATTAAGGGGTATCTCTGGGTACTACCGGGCATAAAGCCGCAAACTCTGTTGCTTTGAAGCGTACGTCACTGCATACGGGTAGTTCTCCAAATTAGGGTCCCCTTTTTAATCCCCAATGTAGTACGGCACCCTTGTAAAAGGGACCCTAATTTAGAGAACTACCCGTATATGGACAATCTGGGTCCATGAGCGGCAACGGAGAAGCACCAAGGAGGGGACTGCTTGCATTCGCTTGCGGCTCCTGCAAGCGAGTGGAGGCTCCTTGGTCTGGACCTCCAGGGTGTAGGGTTAAGGGGTTAAGGGGTTT